>PVKN010004739.1:0-32705 GCA_004027915.1 Capromys pilorides
GCATGTGGTGTTAGGGATCGAACCGTGGTCTCTGCGGTTGCCTAGCCTTGCCTAAGCAGGTGCTTTAGACCACTGAGCTATCTTGCCAGCCCTAAAGTTGTTTCTTTTTATTTTTTGGTTTTTTTTGCAGGACTGGGGTTCAAACTCACAACCTTGCACTTGACAGGCAGGCACTTATGCCATGGAGCTATCTCCCCAGGCCCTCAGTTCTGATATTCTGTTATTATTTTTATGTCTATAGCAGCTTTAGAGATGTTCTTTCATTATTGATGTAGTAGTATTTTGTATCTTCCTTTTTTGTCTGGATGGGTATGGCTTAACTGATTTTATTAATTGATTGCCCTATAGCCGTATTCTCTAAGTTCTTGAATATATTTTTTATAATAAGAATATTATGGTTTGTGTCTAGGTGTCCCCCTAAAGCCTCATGCAGTCATGGGGCGGCTTCTGGAATTTGTAATTGATTATTGTGGGAATGGGTGCTGCACCTCCCCTGGGGCAAGCGATTTGCATTTCAGTGTAAGGGAGGAAGAGAAGTTAGCTGCTTGAGCTGCTGCTACTTCACCCTTTGCTCTTGCTTTTGGCTTGGGTCATGAAAGGTTGTTTTCTGCTCTGCACCACTCTGCCTTGGATCCAGCTGAATATGGACTGAAACCTCCAGTAACTGTGAGCTACATAAACCTCTCCTTCCCTCATTGTGAGTGTCGGGTGTTTGTCCCAGCAGTGAGAGAAGAGTAACTAGGACAAGAAACTTCATTTGAAATTTCCAGCATCTCTGTTATTTCATTATTGGTTTTGAGTATTTTTGTTTGTGTGTGGGTAATGCCATCTGTGTCTTCCCAGATCTAAACAATTTGGAGGGAGAATTGAAACCGCCACATTTATTCATATTTAAAGCTAAGTCTCTCCCCTTGCAACATGGAGGCATTGATGCATCAGAGAGTGAAACTTGCCTTGCCCATGGGTTGAGTCTGTGCCATGGCATCATGACTGATGGTGCCATCTTCTAGAGTGACACATTGGGAAACATAGAGGTCTTTGGCACCTCAGCCACACTAACTTGAAGGGCTCCTCCACTGTCTGTCTTGTTCCCCAGGGATGGTTGTATCTTTGAAAATGCTGACAGTTTTTCTAATTGGCTCATCTTCAGAATCTCCAAGGAGATAATGTTGGCACTACCTTTCATCTTTGCATCCCTTTCTCTCACAAGCTCTTTCGGTTTCCGGTGTCCATGATGTGAACCTTCAGCATAGTCAAAGCTCTTGTTAAGTAATACCACATCTAGAACTCCATCCCAATTTATCTGGTTGATATGTTCATCATTTAGGTCACATCTGGGCAAATCAGACTCCAGCATTAGGTCTGTAGGGCTCAGAAGATGCCCCAAGTGAATATGACACAGGTAGTGTTGTTCTTGTCATTGTATGTGTTTCTGTGGACAACGTGAGATTAGCGTCTGTGATGCTTTGAGTCTACCTTGGGTTGCACACTGAAGAAATTCTATCATCTTCTGAAGAGATATCAAGGTAGAATAGAAATCCAAGCCAGCATGAGTTCCTTTGATTTGAAATGCACTCTGATGTACTGCGCAGTTCAGAATCAACTGTAGAAAAGTGTGTGTGTGTGTGTCTGTGTGTGTGTGTGTGTGTGTGTGTGTGTGTGTACAAAGTCTTTTTGCATTGCTTGAGTCACAGACTCCCAGGAGCCAGGTTTGGAGCCTTGAGTTCAATTCCCAGTAGAACAAAAACCAAAGCTCGTACCCACAAACTGTGCAGATCCCCTGGGATTGCAGTCAGTGGACCCTCGTGTATTCTATTATTTTGTGTCCCCTCTCAGACACATTGTCAGCTACTACTTACAGTGACGATCTTGTGAGCCATGTGTAACATTTAGTTCCAGTTTGAAATTGGGAATGCTATGTTGTTGAGAATCTTTACTAAGAAAGTCGCAAGGTATTGTTGTCTAGAATGTAGGTAATTGACTGGCCCATCAGCCAGGTCTTTCTTGCTGAGCTTTTTTGGATGGTTGTAGAGTGGATCCTCCTCTTCTCTGAGTGGTCCTTCTTGCAAGCAGTGAGCATCTGAGGTGACAGCTGCATCTCCAGGAGTTCCAGGGACACCTTGACACTCTGCCAGTCAGAACTTATATTCCCCAGGTAGGTATGACTGCTGAAATCTCCACTTCTCACACATGTCCCAGCAACAGCTCTTGTTCACAACCTTCAGAGTTTTTTCCACTCTCTGAAGCTCAGGATTTGTCCCATGACCTAAGAGACCTCATGCAGTATGTGGGAACCTCACACTGTGTAGCTGGCTTTTCTGCAGTAGCTTACTCCTACAAGCGCGCCACCTCCGCAGCCATAGACTCTGCCTCAGCCCCCAATACTGGCAAGTCCCTGGCATCCTGAATGAGTGCAGCCCCGCAGTAGTACCACGGCAGAGTCTGGGGCCATAGTGACACTGATGGCCACTTTATACTGCCTGTTGTCTCAAGTCTAAAGACAACTGAAGTTTTTGTTATAGTGGTTCACAGAAACAAAATAAGTATAATTTATTTTATTTTATTTTACTTTTGAGGGACAAGGGTTTGAACTCACAACCTTGCACTTGCCAGGCAGGCACTTGTGCCACAGAGCTATCGCCACAGCCAACAAGTATAATTTAAAAGAACTATTATTGTGACCAAATTCCCAAGAATAAACTTTATCGCTATTGCCTTTGGGCCTTGGGCCCAGGTTTCTTCAGCCTTTTAACTCGGAGCCCCCAGGCCTCCTCCCTTGGGTTGGCACTGCGTTGTTGATGCCCCTGAGTTTGCGTTTTCCATCTCCAGTTGAGCAGCTCCTGGAATCTCCAGCTGTCCAGCATGCAGACAGCACTGGGGCAGTTCCCACCTCTTGACTTCTGATACTGCAGACTGGCACTGTGCATGGCTCCACTTCTGATCCCTCCAGCCTACTCAGTCATCGCCTTGCATAATCTGACATCCGCTTTCAATTGATTCTGTTCCTAAAGACAGTTCTTATGGATAGATGCTCTTTTCCATGGTTCTTTTTAATCTTGTTTCTTCTTCCACACACTGAAACTGCAGGCAGTGTAACGAAAGTTTTCTTTTGTGTCTAAGTGAATGAGAACTATTGCACAAGTATCTAATGAATTATCCTAAAGTAGCTATCATATGCAGAGAATCATGAGACTAGCCAGGTGAAATTTGACCACAAAAGGAGATAGGGCATGGGAAAATGTGTGTGTTTTTAAGGAAATAAAAATATGACCTTTTACTATAAACAGACAGTAGAATCCAAATAGGAAAAAAAAAAATGAGAGGAAAAAATAAGATCAAGTTCTGCTGAAAAAATTAACTAAATAGATGCAAATGCTTTTCCCCCAGCATTTCTGAATGAAAGGTGGTTGATGATGCATGACAGTAGTTATAGGGATGGCAGTGTTTTCTCTAGGCTGCTAAAAGTTGTAATAATGGAGGAAGTGTTACACAATGCCCAGGACATGGTACAGAGGAGTCTGATTGGGTTAGTGGAAATAACACACTCCCACTCAAGTAGGGAAGCATCAGTTTCCCCCATACCTGCTGGTTCTTGGGAGCCTGGACCCAAGTGTCACCATATGGGAAGAAATATTTTCAGTGTCTGCAATAGAGTAATATCTAGTGTATCTCAGACATTCTGGCAAATCACTGAGAAATAGAGAGCTCCCAGGAAAAAGATATGAATAGGCCAGCCTGAGGAGAAATTCAAGATCAATATCATAGGAAAAGTACTCAAATTCACTAACAGCCAGAGATATATAAATGGGAAAAGGGATATGGGGGTGAGAGACAGAGACAAAGAGACACACACATACAGAGAGACAGACAAACAGACAGATAGATGACAGACAGAGTCAGAGAGACAGAGGCAGAAGACAGAGACACCAATAGACAGACAGAGAAAGGAAAGAAAGACATAGCTTTCAGGATTGAAAACAAGTGTAACATAGCTAGTCGAGTTTTGACAGTTCCTGGTTTTATAGTATAAAGAAATCTTCCTGTTTCCTGTGCACTGTGTCTGTGCTCCAATTTCCCATTAAGTTCTTCATTTTGCTCATTTTTTTTCTTAAGTCCTCATCTACAACTTTATGTTAACTACAGATGATGCCCTAGGAGAGAGTGAGAGAGACTTGAATCCCGTGAATGTATCTATACTGCTGAGCTGGACAAAATCTAAAGCTCTCAACAGTCCTTTGGAGTTATAAGAGTATAGGGGGAAGACCTCCACTCTGGTGAGTAAGATGGAGAATTCTAAGGTGATGTTGAAGAACCCTCCGGTGAAAGTGATATACATAAAATACACACATAGTAACCATGTCCAAATGGTCATGTTCTCAGATACATAATCCCATAAAGCAGTCACACAAGTCCGTGGAAAACTATCCACAAGTGACTTCAGTGTTGGCAGGGAACTGGAAAGTTTGGTATCTTTTCTGGAAAGGAAGTGCAGTGAAGTATTGTGTAGGACTTAGAAGTGAAGAACAGAATAATCTTACAAAAATATGAAAAACGTCATTCACTCTGAGCTGGGTAGAAAAGTTATGGTTTTGAATTGCATCCCTAATACAATAAAGACGATGGGATTGCAGGTATAACAGATGTGGCTGGAGCTGGGTGCTCCATGAGAAGATCATGGCCAGACAGCATCCTGTCTCTGAGAACATAAACCCAAGCTTAGAAAGAATTGGAGGGATCTTTATCAGTGTTGTTAAAAGAGTCCAGGTGACCTGAGATTTTGGGATACAATTTCATTGGTACTACAAGACTGGTCAAAAGGAGAAAGGTGACACATAGTGAGAGATAAACATGAAACAGAAGACTAGGGAGAGCGTGCAAGGCAGCTGGGCCCAACTCTGCCCCAAGTGGCATTGTCTCCAAATGGTTAGCTCACTGTTCACTGGCATTTCAACACTTCTATCTCTGTAAGAACCTCCGCTGTGGTTAGCCAGCTCCACCTCATTTCTTCTGCTTCCTTCAGTCTAACCCACCAGTTGGGTTTCCTGGCCTGGGTCCGTGGGTTTGTGCACTCAGAGGAGGGAGCATTTCAGCACTGTGTGGACTGACTGCCAGCACAGAGGTACAGGGCTGAGTCCTCTAGGTCAGACGATTTGATTTCCAGACTGCAGGGCGAGTCTTTGGGACATGCAGCAGAGAATCGGGCCTTGAACTCATCTGTTTGATCAAAAATTATATTGTTTTGAAAATACACCAAGTACTTTAGCTCTCCATTCTTCTTTTGCTGATACCAGTAAACAGCAATGTCTCCTGTTTTAGGGATACAGATCATCGTTGCTTTCTGTCCTTTCCGTTTGACCAGTTGTCTTGGCATCTGGGTAAGGTGATCACCAGAAAAGCCTGGAAGAGAAGGAAGGAAAAGGTAAGGCCCAAGGCCCAGAGTGGTGCTGGTGCAGAAAAGGGTTTGGGTTTGGATCAGCAAGCCCAGGATGAGGGTTCTCTTCGGTGCTCTGTGCTCAGAATTCACCTGATCCCAGGAGACCAAAAGCCACACAGCACAGCAGCCATGTGGCCATGGTTGCGTAGACGTGGCAAGAAGCTGAGGCTGCTCCGCTCCTCCTCGCCAGCCTGCCTGTGAGGTAGTTGCTTGGCAGACACAGTCTTCACTGGACTGACTCATGCTCCTGGCATAAGCACTTCCTGGTATCAGAAGGAAAGCTTTTGGCTTCACTCAGCAAATATAACTGGTTTATATCTCATTTATTTACAATATTTATATCTACTTTTACTGGAAAAAGAGAGAGAGAGATAGCTTTTCAGATGGAGAGAGAGCACCATCTGCTAGATTTGTCAATTATTGATCTAGTAATATAAAGAAATCTTCCTCTTTCTCTGCATCTGTGCTCTAATTTCCTATTAAACCTTTGATTTTATTCTTTCTTCGTAAGCTGTCATCTACAACTTTACATCAGTAAACAGCAGCAGGTCTTTTCAGGAGCACAGTTCATCTTTTCTTTTTCTTTCTGTTCTCCCTGCTTGAACAGATGTCCTTGCATCTGGATAATATTGTCATCAGCAAAGTATGGAAGAGAAGAAAACTACAGCCAAGCAAAAAGATCTCATGGTTCCCTGATGAAGAAAGAGTTTTGGATCTGGCTCGGGGGCATTATAAAATAAAATATGAAAACAGTCATGCTATTGCTTGACACTTTACTAGACTGGTAACATTTTATTGATAGTTCCTCATCACTTTGAGATATTTCTCCCATCTATCTTCCCCTCCATCTCTCTTGTTTCATTGCAAATTTTTGGTATTATTTATACTTTTATTAAATCACCCCCTGTATTTTAATGATCACCTTGGATAATATTTGGGAAGAGATTAAGGGTGACCACAATCTACAATCAATGTGTACTAGTGGGCCGGTCATGATCTATAGCATTGGATAATGTCACAGGGGTTATGTGGCTGTGGAAGGAAGTTTTATGCACTTGTATATGAAAACAGAAGTTAGCATAATTTTGAAGAGCCCTCTAGGATATTCAGAAACATAAAAAGGCATGTGTAGTATTCAAGTCTCCACAATTATTTCCATCCTTGATTCTAGGCTCGTGATCCTATGAACTGGCTATTCAGGTCCACAAAGTCCTAAGTATATGTGGCTTTCAATGTGAGCAGGTGCTTTCTAGAGGAAATGAGTGTTGTGCACTTACTGCTGTATAACTTTTAGGTAGAAATTACAGGCTGGACATGCATAAACATAAAGTGCTTCACTCAGTCTGAGCTGAGTAGAACAGATCTAAGAGGCAGGATTTCTTCCAAAAGAAAATAAGGTATGATTGCAAGTAAATACAGACATGGCTAGAATAGATGGCTCCTGGAGAAGGTCATGGTTAGATAATTATTATGATTTTGTCCTGATATTTAAAGCCAGGCTTAGAAAGACATAGGCTGACTTTTATCAATGTGGTGTACCAACGACAAATGAATTTACAGTCTGTGAGACTTCACTCATCATGAGAATTTGGACAAAAGGAGAAAAAATGTGTGAGGAGGGAAAGGCATGAGGTAGTTGAAGAAGATACAAAGGCAGAAACCCTAGACCTTTACCTGGAGGTCCTTTATCAGAATCTTCGGTACTCTGATTCTTGGCATTTCAGCACCCATGAGCTGCGTAAGATCCTCCCCTGTGGTTCGCCAGCTCCACCTCAATCCTGTTACTCCCTTCAGCCTAACCCACCAGCTGTTTCCTGAGCTGGGCCCACGGGGTTTATGCACTCAGAGGAAGGAGCATTTCAGCACTGTGTGGACTCACTGCTAGCACAGAGGTACAGGGCTGAGTCCTCCAGGTCAGATGACTTGGTTTCCAGCCTGCAGGGCGAGTTTTTGGGATACTCAGCTGAGAATCGGGCCTTGAACTCATCTGTTTCATCAAGAATTTTGTTCTCCCAAAAATATACCAAAAACTTCAACTCTGCATTCTTCTTTTGCTGATACCAATAAACAGCACTGTGTCCTTTTTTAGGGACACAGGTCATATTAGCTTTCTGTCCTTTCCATTTGACCAGGCGTCTTGGCGTCTGGGTGACTTTGTCATCAGAAAAGCCTGGAAGAGAAAGAAAGAGAAGACAAGGCCAAGGCCCTGAGAGTTGCTGATACAGGACATGGCTTGGATTGGGATCAGCAAGCCGAGGATGAAGGGTCTCTTCAGTGCTCTGTGCTCAGGGCTTACCTGCTCCCAGGAGACCAAGAGCCACACAGCAGAGGAGCCACGTGGCCATGGTTGCAGGGAAGTGGCAAGAGCATGAGGCTGCCCCACTCCTCCTTGGCAGCCTGCCTGCGACATGATGACTTGGCAGACTGAGTCATCATGGGATTGACTCATGGTCCTGGCAAAAGCGCTTCCTGGACCAGAAAAATACTTTTAGATTCACTCAATAAATATATCTGGCTTGTATCTTACTTACTTACAACACTTAATAATATATATTTTCACTACTATAAACAATACATATATATATATATATATATATATATATATATATATATATATATATATACACTCAGCTCAGAACAAATGGGATGTTCTATGTTTCCTTGCGTCCATGCAGTCTGTGGCTTGTAAGTGCTACACAATACTCCATGTTCCCTTTCCCAGAAAATACACCAACTGACCCCTGAATTTCCTGCCAGCACTGAGCCCCGTTGAATATAGGTCCTGGCGAACCTGAATAATCATTGTGTAGCATTATATGTCTAGGATCATGGATAGAGGCCACTGTTGAGACCCGGAGTCATATATATATGGAGAGGGAGAAGGGGAGAGAGAGACAGAGAGAGAGAATGAAATAACAAAATAATCATGGTAATTGCTGGACAAGGATTACCGTGTAAATCCATTAGCGATAGTCTTTGAAGACAGCTCCTCCATCTACCTTTCCCTCAATCTCTCACAATTCTCATTAAATTTCTAGCATCATTGATTTTTTTCCCCAAAATCTGTCTTGTGCATCCTTATGAAAACCACCAATGATATCTTAGGTGAGAGTCAGGCAGACTGAAGCTGCCCGTCCCCCTAGGTCCCTGTGCTACCCACAGCCCAGAGCACTGGATGTCAAAGGTGGCGTGGAAGGAAAGCCTTGTGCATTTGGGTGTAAGAATGGCAGTTGTAGTGCAAATTGAAGGAGCCCTTGTGAGACCCTTAGACACGTACAATGAAATGCATCGGTGGGACTCCTGTTCTCAACAGTGACCTCTATCCATGATCCTAGACATATAATGCTACTCAATGATTATCCATAGGTCCATCAGTATCTATGTTCAAGGGGGCTCAGTGCTGGCAGGAAATCCGGGGTCAGTTGGTGTCTTTTCTGGGAAAGGGAACGTGGAGTATTGTGTAGCACTTATAAGCCACAGACTGCATGGACGCAAGGAAACATAGAACATCCCTTTTGTTCTGAGCTGAGTAGAAACATCTAAGAGGCACAATTTGATCTTCAAGGAAGTAGTAAGTGATTTTGAATGCATTAACACATGGCTAGAGTTCGGAGTTACAGGGGGTCGTGTGTAATTGATTCTGATTTTGAGATTTTATGTTATTTAATATTTTTTGAGGCCAGCACAGTCCACACTGGGGCGGGGCCAGTGTGGCACATAGTGCTGCAGATGGAACTGTGGTCCCTATGTGCTCTTGCCTAAGCAAGCACTTTAGACCACTGAACTATCTCTCCGGGCCCTACTCTGAGATTTGGAACTGAAGCTTTGAAGGTCTTGGCTGGATCTTTATCAGCGTGGTGGTTGTTCACTCATCATGAAGACTTGGACAGAAATAGAAAGAAAACATGTAGGGAGAGAAGAGGACAGGGCAGACTAAGAATGGAGGGGTTCTAGAGAGGCAGCAACCCTAGACCCTGAGCTGGGGGTCCTTTATCAGAATCCTCAGCCCTCTGATTCTTGCCATTTCAGCACCCATGAGCTGCATAAGATCCTCCCCTGTAGTTCGCCAGCTCCACCTCACTCCTGTTACTCCCTTCAGCCTAACCCACCAGCTGTTTCCTGAGCTGGGCCCACGGGGTTTGTGCACTCAGAGGAAGGAGCATTTCAGCACTGTGTGGACTCACTGCTAGCACAGAGGTACAGGGCTGAGTCTTCTAGGTCAGACGACTTGGTTTCCAGCCTGCGGGATGAATCTTTGGGATACTCAGCTGAAAATCGGGCCTTGAACTCATCTGTTTCATCAAGAATTTCACTGTCTAAAAAATATACCAAAAACTTCAACTCTGCATTCTTCTTTTGCTGATACCAATAAACAGCACTGTGTCCTTTTTTAGGGACACAGGTCATCGTTGCTTTCTGTCCTTTCCATTTGAGCAGCTGTCTTGGCGTCTGGGTGACTTCATCACTAGTAAAGCCTGGAAGAGAAGGAAAGAGAAAGTAAGGCCTGAGGCCCAGAGTGTTGCTGAATCAGAAAAGGGTTCGGATTTTCATCAGCAAGCCCAGGATGAGGGTTTCCTTCTGTGCTCTGTGCTTGGGCCTCACCTGCTCCCAGGAGACCAAGAGCCACACAGCAGAGGAGCCACATGGCCATGGTCGTGGGGAAGTGGCAAGAGGCTGAGGCTGTTGCACTTCTCCTTGCCAGCCTGCCTGTCATGTGATCACTCGGCAAACTCAGTCTCAAGGGTTTTGGCTCCTGCTCCTGCTAGACACTTCCTGGTCCAGAAGGAAGTCCTATGTTCACTCAGTGAGTGTACCTGGGACATAGCTCATTTATTCATGTGGTTTTGAATATACAAACACTGGGCTAGCATTCTTTTTTTTTAAACTTTAAACTAGGTTTACTGCTATGAACAATATGCACACATACACAGACATTAATATTATTTAGAAAGTTATTAAATGAAATAACAAAATAATCATGCTACTTGCTGTGCTATGATTACTGTATAAATCAATTTCTGATAGTCTTTGAAGACATCTCCATCCTCTCGCTTTCCCTTCATCTCTTCTACTTTATCTTAAAATTTGGGGGATTTTTTTTTCCTGAATTGTCTTCTGCATCTTTATGAGAATCATCTTTATGATGATATCTTGGGAGGGAATCAGGGAGACTGAAATTGCCTGTCCCCTCAATCCCCGTGCTGCCCACAGTCCAGAGCCCTGGATGCTACAGTACTTGTGGAAGTATATCCTTGTGCACTTTTGCATATTATAGTGTAAATCGGAGGCACTCTTAGGCGATCCTTAGACACATAACATGAAGTGCATAGGCAGTGCTCGGGGTCTCAACAGTTACCCCTATCCATGATTCCAGACATGTACTGCTGTGCCCTGAGTATCCCTTAAACAGCTATGCACAAACCAGTTCAATGCTGGCAGGGAATGGGGGACAAGTAGGTGTCTTTTCTGGAAGATGGGAGCGTGGAGTATTGTGCTGCACTAATAAGGCACAGACTGGATGGACACAAAGAAACATTGGTCTGAGCTGAGTGGAAACATCAGAGGGCAGAATTTATCTCCAATGTAATAGCAGGTGAATCTGAATACAGAAAGGCATGGCTAGAGTTCAGAGTTACTGGGGGTCATGGGCGATTTGTTCTGACTCTGAGATTCTATTACACTTTGTATTATTTTATTTTATGTGTTTGTGGCCAGCTGAGTCCTTCCTGGGTCTGGGCTGGCATGGCACATGGTGCTGAGGTTTTGACTGTGGTCCCTGTGAGCTTGCCTAAGCAGGCACTTTAGACAGTTGAACTATCTCACCGGCAGTGACTCTGAGATTTGAAAATCAAGCTTGTAAGGCCATGGGCGAATCTTTATCAGAGCAGTGGTTCTTCACTGATCATGAAGACTTGGACAGAAATAGAAAGAAAACGTGTAGGGAGAGAAGAGGATACGGCAGGCAAAGGTGGGGGTGGTTCTAGAAAGGCAGCAACCCTGAACCCTGACCTGGAGTCCTCTATCAGAATCTTCAGCCCTCTGATTCTTGGCATTTCAGCACCCATGAGCTGCGTAAGATCCTCCCCTGTGGTTCGCCAGCTCCACCTCACTCCTGTTACTCCCTTCAGCCTAACCCACCGCTGTTTCCTGAGCTGGGCCCACGGGGTTTGTGCACTCAGAGGAAGGAGCATTTTAACACTGTGACCTGACTGCTAGCACAGAGGTACAGGGCTGAGTCCTCCAGGTCAGATGACTTGGTTTCCAGCCTGCAGGGTGAGTCTTTGGGACATGCAGCCGAGAATCGGGCCTTGAACTCCTCTGTCTGATTAAGAATATCTTGGTACTGAAAGTATGCCATAAACTTCACCTCTTCATTCTTCTTTTGCTGATACCAATAAACAGCAGTGTGTCCTTTTTTAGGGACACAGGTCATATTTGCTTTCTGTCCTTTTCGTTTGAGCAGCTGTCTTGGCGTCTGAGTGACTTCCTCTCAGAAAAGCCTGAAAGGGAAGAGAACAGATGCTTAGGCCCAAGCTGCGGAGTGTCGAGCACACAGAAAGGGACTGAGATTTGCCTTTAGAAGCCCAGGTTGAGGGTTTGCTTCTGTGGTCTATGCTTGGGTCTCACCTGCTCCCAGGAGGCCAAGAGCCACACAGTGGAAGAGCCATGTGGCCATGGATCTGTGGAAGTGGCAAGAGGCTGAGGCTACTGTGCCCCTCCTTGCCATCCTGCCTGTCATGTGATCACTGGGCAGACTCAGTCTCAAGGGCCTGGCTCCTGCTCCTGCTCCTGCTAAACACTTCCTGGACCAGAGGGAAGCCTTTATCTTCACTCAGTGAGTGTACCTGATGCATATCTCATTTACTCACAATACTGTCAACTATTTTAACTGCTGTGAACAATATGCACATATATACAGACATATATATTATTTAGAAGGTTATAAAAAGAAATGACAAAATAGTCATGCTGCTTGCTGCACAGTCATTACCGTGTAAATCAATTACTGGTAATCTTTGAAGACATCTCCCTCCTCTCACTGTCCCTTCATCTCCTGTACTTTATGTTAAAAATTGAGGGTTCTTTTTTTTTCTCCTAAATTGTCCTTTGCATCCTTATGACAACCGCTGTGATATCTTGTGAGAGAGTCAGGGAGACTGAAATGGGCAGTTCCCCTAGATCGCTGTGCTGCCCACAGTCCAGAGCCCTGGATGCCACAGTACTTGTGGAAGTAAAGCCTTGTTCGTTTTTGTGTATTATAGTGTAAACTCATGGAATTCTAGGGGATCTCCACACACATAAAATAAAGTGCATAGGCAGTACTCAGGGCCTCAACAGTTACCTCTACCCATGATCCCCGACCTGTAATTCTATACCCTGATTATTCAGGTCCTTAAAGAGCTGAGCACAAGTGAGTTGAATGCTGGCAGGGAATTGGGGGATCAGTAGGTCTCTTTTCTGGAAAAGGGAGCGTGGAGTACTATGCAATACTTGCAAGTCACCAACTAGAAGCACACAAAAAAATCACAGAACATTCCACTTGTTGTGAGCTTAGTGGAAAGATCAAAGAGGCAGAATTTCACCTCCAATGAAATGAGAGGTGATCTTCAAATACGTACAGGCATGGCTAGGTGTTGGTGCTCCATTCATTATGTGTAATTGATTCTGACTCGGAGATTTTATTTTATTTTATTTTATTTTATTTTATTTTATTTTATTTTATTTTTTGTGACTGGCTCAGCCCACCTTGGGGCTGGTCTGGCATGTCATGTGGTGATGGGAATTGAACTTTGGTCCCTGTGCCTAAGCAAGCACTTTAGACTACTGAACTGTCTCACTGGGCCTAACTCTGAGATTTGAAACTGAAGCCAGAAGGGACTTGGCCTAACCTTCATCAGAGTGGTGATTCTTAACTCATCATGAAGACATGGACAGACAGAGAAAGAAAATGTGTAGGGAGAGAAGAGGACAGGGCAGACTAAGAACAGAGGGGATCTAGAGAGGCAGCAACCCTAGACCCTGACTCGGGGTCCTTTATCAGAATCCTCAGCCCTCTGATTCTTGCCATTTCAGCATCCATGAGCTGCGTAAGATCCTCCCCTGTGGTTCGCCAGCTCCACCTCACTCCTGTTACTCCCTTCAGCCTAACCCACCAGCTGTTTCCTGGGCTGGGTCCATGGGGTTTGTGCACTCAGAGGAAGGAGCATTTCAGCACTGTGGACTCACTGCTAGCACAGAGGTACAGGGCTGAGTCCTCCAGGTCAGACGACTTGGTCTCCAGCTTGCAGGATGAGTCTGTGGGATACTCAGCTGAGAATCGGGCCTTGAACTCCTCTGTTTCATCAACAGGTTGTTTGTTCTGAAAATATATCAAAAGCTTCAACTCTCCATTTCTCTTTTGCTGATACCAGTAAACAGCATTGTGTCCTTTTTTAGGGTCACAGGTCATCGTTGCTTTCTGTCCTTTCCATTTGACCAGGTGTCTTGGTGTCTGGGTTACTTGATCATCAGTAAAGCCTGGAAGAGAAGGAAAGGGAAGGGAAGGCCAAGGCTCTGAGTTAGAAAAGCACTAATACAGAAAAGCACTTTGCTTTCCACCAGCAAGCCCAGAATGAGGGTTTTCTTCTGTGCTCTGTGCTCGGGCCTCACCTGCTCCCAGGAGACCAAGGACCACACAGCAGAGGAGCCACGTGGCCATGGTCGCGTGGACATGGCAAGAGGCTGAGGCTGCCGAGCTCCTCTTTGCCAGCCCAGCTGTGACGTGATCACTCATCAGACTCAGTCTTCAAGGGCCTGCCTCAGACTCCTGGCTCAAACACCTGCTGGTATTTATTAGCTGGCATGGTTATCCTAACTCAGTAAATGTAAGAGGTAAACATATTCATTTGCATTTTTATCAACATAATATAGATAATTGTCAAAACTTATAAAGTAAATACAGTGGTGAAAAAATAAACATTATGGCTGGATAATGCTTAAGCTGTTCATGCTTTGGTAATGAGCTTTTGAGATCTGTTTCTTTCTCTCCCTTTCTATGTGTAGAAAGTATATACATGTGAAGATTCTTTTTAATTAAAAATTCTTTAGGTGCTGTTTTATAATCTTTTTTTTCTATTTGATGATCATATTCTCTTTCCACCCATGTGTACCCCATCTGTCACTCAACTTTTATTGAAAAATTCTGTAGTTGTCTCCTAAATCGATCTGCCATTCATTTGTATGCCTGTTTCTTTCTCAGTGTTGAACACTGTTTTGCTATTAATTACCTAATCAGCTTTCTGTTTAAGGGGTCCCTGTTCACCCCGTGTCTAACCTCTGCTTCAAAAATTGTTGTATTGTTATTTTTGGCAGATTCTAACTATTTTCTTTGCTACTTTTTAAGCAAATGCTGTTTCTTATTTTCCTTCCTGATTTTTCTGTCCCTGGTTTTCTTCAGCAGCACACTTCTTTGGTTGTGGTTTTCTCCTCTGTTCTCTCTCCCCCATTTGCTCTCCTTCCACTATTCATCCCTCAAAGTGTCTGTGTATTTCCGTGTATTTTTCCTTACTCATTTAGTTGTTCTAGAAAGTGTTCTCTACATTTCACAGCTGGCCTCGCACACATCGGCAAGGATTTGGTCATTTAAATGAGCACTTGAATGAGTAATTTGACTTGGGAAATATCAGGTTTCTTTAATCTCCCTGAAGATCTAGAATAATACTTTCTGTTCAAGCCTGCTTTCTTGGCTATCTAAGTCTGTATTTTGGGTGCAAATTTATGACATTATGGTCAAATATTTTATAGGCTACATTCTCCAGAATCTAAATCTTTTGTCTAGTTCTATCACTTCTCAGTCTCACACCTGTGTGTACAACAGTGTACTTCCACTGCCAACTGATGTCCCAAAGAAGGTCAAAACCCTTCTTTCCCAAGTAGAAATTTCTTTTTTTTTAAGTTTGTATTTTTCAGGAAAGGATCTACAGGTTGTCCAGGGTCTCACTACTAGATCGGACTCATAGTGATCTGCCTGTTTACAGCATCCCAAGAGCTGGGATTACAGGTGTGCGCCACCACGCCCAGTCTCAATTGCCATCTCAGCATGCCCTGGGGGTGGGGCCAGCTCAGCCAGTCCAAGGATCAAACCCCTGGCCCCTGCACCTGCTTGCAGGTGCTTTAATCCCCTGAGCTAATTGGCCGGTCCTGTAAATTTCTGCTATTAGTAATATCACATACTACTTTGCTTGGAACAAATTTTGTCTGGAGTCAGCTGAAACATTATGTTGCTCCTCTGTCTGTAGATGACAACTGTAGCTTTTCCCTCAGGTTCCCTCAGGTATTGCTCTTTTTTGAGCAATATGCTATAAACAATTTTCACATTCACAACCGTAGAACGAAAAACTCAACTTGTTCAAAGGTTTCATCGCATCTCTGTTCTCAGACATGCTCCTGGGCCCTCCGTTCATGGCAGATGGTTTTTCTTGGCCCTGGTTGCTACCTGTTCCCCAAGTGTTGCTTTCCTTAGTTCACTCTTGCAGGAGTTTCTCTCTTTAGCCAACGTGTCCTGCTCAGAACCAGCCCCACCTGGCGATGCTCAGATGTGCCCTCTTAGCTCCCTCTGAGTCAGCAGACAGACCTAGGCCATGTCCTCCCTGGAGCGCCCAAAGAATGTCTGAGCACAGTGCTGCTTAATGTCACATCCTGTGCTTTTTTTAAAAAATGTATTTGGTGCAGGATCTCACTCTGCAACTCAGACTCATAGTGATCCTCCTGTTTCCAGCCTCCTCAGCTCTGGGATTCCAGGTACTAACCACTATGCTAGGACTTGGTCATTGGCTCAGCGGGTTGCCCAGGGATGTGGCCAGTACAGCATGTAGTGCCTGGGATTGAATCCCTGGTCCTTGTGTTTTCCTAAACAGGTGCGTAGGAGTCACTAAGAATTCTTAAGGCACAAGGAGAAAACATCCTCTAACATTATAGCATCCTATAGTGCTCATAATTAGTGGAAAGAGATCTTTTAAAAATTGAAATAGAAGCCAGGTAAGGTGGCATACACCTGTAATGCCATGGCTCTAAGAGGCTGAGACACAAAAATTTCAAGTTCATGCGCAGCCTGGCAACTTTGCAACTTAGTGAGATCTTATCTCCAGAGAAATTAAACATTTTTTTAAAGATTTGGGGATATAGCTCTAGGTGCAAAGGTTCAGGGCTCAATTCCTAGTACTGCGAAATAATAAGTTGAGTTGGAAATGCAGTTCTGAGGAGGTCTGTGCACAGAGGGATGCTGGGTTCTTTTCAGTGTGGTGAGGCCCCACGGTGAGGCACAGAGCTGTCTCGTTGGTGTATGCTGCCTTCACAGGGAGGGGATCACAGTCCCTCTCCTCTTGAGAGACACTGCAGCCTTCAGTTATGTCTCCTCCTTTGAGCAGCCTTCTCAATCATTGGATAATAAATCCGTCTCAGACCTCATTGGGGTCCTGTCAGTACCACTACGCGCTTTGTATCGCTATCTCTTTTTACACTCCAGGGTCACATCCTGTCTAGTTCCAAGGAGCACAAATGGCTTCCAGTAGATGGCAGCCTCCCCAGCTCCTGAGGGACAAAGAGACAAAGGCCGTGGGCCAGGCTCAGTAGGAACCCCTGGTGCTACTGTGACAGGAAGGATCTGAGCAGAGGTCTGCCAAGCCTGCAATAGGAGTTCAGCCATCGTGCACCAGCAGACAATGCCTCACAGGGAGAGAGGGGGCCCAGCTGCCCACGTAGAGGAGAAGAGCTCTCTGAGGCTCCTCTTGCACTGGATGTGAACCAGGCAAGCGAGGGTCCGAGACCCCCATCATCCAACCCAGCAATGAAACAGAGGGCCTGCTGATGGTTGGGCCAAGGCTTAGAGAGACCCTGTTCTTTCTCTTCTGCCTGGGGAAGCACTTCACGTCCCTTTTACATAGACAAATGCCCGCAAGCGGGGACAGAAACCCCCTACCTTTCCTGGGTAGATGTTATGGTCTATGTCTAGTTGTCCTCCCAAAGCCTTATGCAATCATGGGTCAGGGACTTCTAGAGTTTGAGACTTGACTCATGATCCACTAGGATTATGTGTTTTAGTACTGATGGAACTATGGGTCTGAGTACTGCTGGGATTACTTGACTTTTGGTACACTGGGATTATGTGTTTTAGTACTGATGGGGTTATCAGTCTGAGTATGGCTGGATTATTGGTGTGGCCTAAGGTGGATAGGCTGAGGCAGAGAGCCTGAATGTAATATAAAGAGAGACAGAGAGACAGACAGTGGTTGTTGCTCTCTGCACCCTAGTTGGCCCGTTGCCTCTGTCGTGATTGTTGCTGTTCCACTGCCATGAACTAGATGCTCTCTGCCCTGTTCCACTTAGCCTTGGGCCAGCCGAATACGAACTGAAACCTCCAGCAACTGTGAGCTAAATAAACCTTTCCTCCCTTCATTTTGAGTGTTGGGTATTTGTCTCAGCAACCAGTAAAAGTAACTGAGACGCAGAGTCATCCTCAGAGCACCACCTCCCTGCGCCCAGCTGTAATGAGATCCAGTTAAATAAATCCACAGTTTGCAGCTTCTGTTGGTCTCTCTGGCTCTGTTAAGAGAAGGAAACCTCCAACACAGGCAGGGTTCAGGTGTTTGGTTGTTTTTAGAAAACCATTTTCTCCATTGTCTGTATTTAGTATAAGTAGTTTATACAGTGGAGATGGGCCAGGGAGACTCCTGTAATTTTAGCAACAAAGGGTGCTCAGTGAACCTCAGGGGATTAGTGCAGGGTTTGGGAGGCAGTGGCCTGGGCCCTGGCTCTGTTGCTTAGAGGCTGCATAAGCCTCAGAAAATTAAGTTCTCACCAATGGCATTTTCTTATTTGTAAAATGGAGAGAGCGAATGGCTGTTTCAAAATTTTAGGAATGAATGTAGAACGATTCTTAACGCATAATAAACTCCACCTTCTGTTTCTGTTATTGTTTTCTGCATCCGGTAGTGTAATGCACAGTGAACTGGAAAGTTACTGCGATTTGGAAAATGCCAGAATTCCGTGGCCTAAGAGTGCACCTGATAAATGAAGTGGTCCCCAGCAACAAGCTAAGATTCTTACAAGTGTGACTACAAGGCCCAGCGCTCCTCCTGCTCCAGAGCCTTGCTTTGGGGAACATGAGCGCCCCGAGTGAACATTTCTGAAAGCTTTTATTTGTGCAGACAGAGATGTTTTATGTCCTCTCTGAGGCCCTCAGTCTTAAGAGACTCTGGTGTCGCTTTCGGTAGGAATCTGGTAGGTCAGGAACTTTGCTGCCCTCTGCTGGAAGGAAAGCAGAAGGCAGGGAGAGAAAGGGGAGAGAGGAGCAAGGGATTTAGGTAAAGCAGCTGGGCCTGTGGGATGCCACTCAGAACGCTTGTGGCCCTGTGGCGCGGTGGCCTCCAGGGCCAGGCTTGAGGCTTTTGGTTGTCAACTACACCAGCAAAGAAGAAGCTCCCACTCCATGGACCGAGCTCTTCCCTTTGTCTTTATCACAGACCTTTTTGTTTGTCTGCTCTGTCCCAAAGAGTCCTTTCCCCTGGAAATATCTTAAAAGCCTAAACTAGAATGGATAGCCCTACAAAAGAAACCAGCGATTCTGAAATGTGGATATCAAAATACTATTTAAAATACATGATGCTTTCATACACGTACATCTTTAGAGTAAACTAAATAGATCGTGGTGAGTCAAAGTGCTAGGTTCCCAAGCAGTGCTGAGAACAAATGACACGTACTTTGCATACTGTGGTGGAAATTAACTGAATGTCATAACAATGTACACCTGTGCCTACTATCCATGCACGTATATTATTACTGGTACTATTGACTTTGTCACAATGTCAATAAAACTGTCATAACTTCTTCATTGTGTTCATCATGGAAGTCAATGCTACAAAGCAGTGGAGATTGGTACAAAAATAGGGATGTGTTTTCTATTCCCATTATTGGATTACTTCGACAGATCCCTTGGTTTGAGCAGAGTAAGTGGTAGGATTCGCTTCCTCCATTATTGTTGTCCCTTTTTGTACTCCTCAAAACTTTAAAATTTGACTCTTACCTGCAATCATATTGGATCACAAGCCTCGCTTTGTACCTCTAAACTCTAAGAGAAATCTTGATGCAGAGGCTAAAGCAGTTGCACTGTTACTAAGAAACCAGGCTGCTTGCTCTAAAGCAGCAAAATATGCAGAGCAGATGCCAAGATGCGCTGTATAGAAGGGCCAGGGCATCATCGCTATGGACAGAGTGGACATATAGCTGGACACGAGGCAGAAAGCCATGTGGTAGAAAACTCAATCACTATGTAAATCAAGCATAAGTCCTTAGCATTATTTATACAGCGCTGCTCAAAAATAGTATGTCTCCATGTTTCCATAAGGGTTTGAACAAATTGTTGCTGTTGAACCTGTTGAAATAGCCTTCAAGGTCTATGCCACATGAAAGTACAAATTAAAAAATGACCAAAGCTCCCTAGCCAGGGATTATTGGACCAATGCCAACACAAAACAGAACTTAAAATCGGAATGTGCTCAAGGATCACCATATAATAAAATGATTGCTTAAAATCACCTTTTCTTGTTGATTGTCATGGATCTGGTGCTAGCAAAGATTTGTTAAAATTTATTGGAATGTACCCTCAAAATGGGCTGAACATTATTGCATGTGTTTGCATTCTGATGAAGTTGTTTTAAAAAATTACACGATTTAGTACCTAGAGGACAGAAGTTGCTGAGACTTTCTGGGAGTTTCCATTGTAAGGAGAACTGCAGATTGCAGCCAGGCAACCCCCAGGGTCTCAGAGTCCTGTCTGAGGAAATATGGTGAGCTAGAGGACCAAGGTCCTTGTGAGAGGCACCGTGGACATGCTTGTCATATTCAGTCAGGAATACTGCTTTCCCAGGGAAAAGCTCAGAATTACATATGTTCTGTAAAGATGGTTAGAAATCCTTGAGGCTCAGGCTCATTTAAAAAGAGAAAGAAGCAGGGGAGAGAGAGAGAGAGAGAGAGAGAGAGAGAGAGAGAGAGAGAGAGAGAGAGAGAGAGAGAGAGAGAGAGAGAGAGAGAGAGAGAGAGCGCACCATGGCAAAAATATTTTTTTAAAAAGTCTTCTATTTATTTGGTACAGGGCCTTGCTATTTAGCTTAAACTCATACTTAGCCTCCTGTCTCAGCCACCCCAGCACTGGGATTACAAGTGTGTGCCACCACTTGTAGGTTTTGATGGTAATCACATCCGAGGTTCCAGGGCTGGCATGCCATGTACAAGAGTTCAAACTCTGGACCTTGGACTTGGCAGGCAGGGTCTTAGACTGCCAAGCTATCTTCCCAGCCGGCCCTGGCAAATCTTGACTCTTGGCAACACACGTGGGAATCCCAAAGCCCTTCCTACTTTCCTTTTCCTCTCCTGGTTTCTGTCCCTATCTGGATTTTAGGCACCCGATTTGCTCATCAACAGCTGTCATTTATAAGACCTTTCCCCTGGCTTTGATCCTTTCATGTTGGGATCCTGTTCGTTCTCAGCCACCTAGTGCATCACCTATTTCTCCAGCAAGCTGCTATTTATGTTCTCAGAACAACTCACACCCCGCGCTGTGGCACGGCTGCGGGGAACAGAAGTACAGACCCGAAAGTCTGAAAGCTCGGAGGACCTGACCTCCTGGCTGCAGGGTGTGTTCTAGGGACACGGGGCCGAAGATGGGAGAGCAAGCCGGGAGCCTGAGCTCTTCTTCCAGTCTCTTCTGATACCAAGGACCAAACCTATGTCCCTTTTTTTTTTTTTAGGGCCACAATAAATCTCTGCTTTCTGCTCCCTCCCGTGAGCTGCATGTCTAGGAGTCTGTGTGATTTCAGCATCCACGGAGCCTGCGCACAGAAGAGACAGAAGCTGGAGAGATGTCGCAGGAGGGAAGCTGCTGCAGCTGCTGCTGCTGCTGCTGCTGCTGCTGCTGCTGCTGCTGCTGCTGCTGCTGGAGAAAGTGTGGAAACCCAGCAGGGGCCTCCCTCGCTGCCCAGAAAAGCTGGAGAAGTCTGAGGAGTCTGAGGAGTCTGAGGCGCAGGGCTGCATCGGGGCGAAGGCGATGGCAGGTGGCACCCGCCCCTTCCCTTCAGCAACCTCCTGTGACAAGGTCGCCTCCCAACCACTCCACAGTCGCTCCTAGGATAAAGATGCTTCACACCGTGGGGGAAGACAGGCTTTGTCCTTGCTGGAGGAAGCGCACAGTGTGAGCCCAGCCTGCGGTTCCTCTCTTCTTCAGGGACTCTTCCTACGCTTCGCAATAAAACTGCACTCTTCTTATTTGCTTTTAAACTCGTCAGCTTTCCTTCTGCCCTCCTCCCTCGGTCTCCGCGAGGCATTCACTCAATCAATGCACACTAACCACGGCTCTTGCAACAATCCGCACCATCCAGTATGCACCTCTAGAATTAGAAGCTGCCTCATACAGAAAATACCTACGAGAAATACACAACACATGGAGAGTAACTACGAAGTTCATTCCTTTGCCTCAGCCTAACAGTCTAGGGTATGGATTATAGCTGAGAATTGTCCAACCTGGGTCATTCTTTCACGCCACACAGTTCCTCCCCCTCACAGCAAGGTACCTAGGACTCTAGCTTCTGGATTCTTCAGACATTAGCTTTTCTTTGCATTTTCTAACATTTACAGAAGATAATAGTACTGCTGATTTTTACTAGTCCATTGAAAGGAACAGTACATGCTTAAAATTTTTCTTCCTTTTAATTTCTTTGGCCAATTTTGCATGCTGTATCTGGCCATCTGAACAACTAATTTGAAGCCAACAATATGCAATATAACAACTATTGTAGAATCCCTGTGATTTTGTGTAGTGAAATTCTGTATCACTTCTAACAATCTTTCGACCATTTTTATTCTTTTAAAAAATAAAAAGAAATTTAAAAAGAGTCTATGAGTTCTGTATCATTTAACACTACATGTCTTTTAAATTTACCTTAGAGGAGAATAATTTTGTTCATATTTTTCTAATTTTTTTCATTATAATTCCACTTGACACATGCACTCCTAGCTAGTGTATTTTCTTTTCTTTCTTTTTTCTTTTTTTCTTTTGGGGACTGGGGTTCAAACTCATAACCTTGCACTTGCCAGGCAGGCACTTGTGCTATGGAGCTATCTCTCTGGCCCTGAATATGGATCCAGTTGTTCTTTTTTTTTTTTTTTTTTCAGAACCAGGGATTGAACTCAGGTTCTTGTGTTTGCCAGGAAAACACTTATTCTGCTGAGCTATCTCCACAGCCCCTTTTATTTTCACTAACATTTGGCTTTCCATTACACACTTGCTAGAACTTAATATTCTGGAGTGAACATCGAGGTGTCTCCCCTCAAGCTTCTGCGCCACCACCACCAGCAGTATTGCACGCTTACCTGTGCCTGTATGTACCAAGAAGAGAGATTGTCTCTGCCTTGGGAACTGAAAGATTGACCTTCACTCAAAAAGCCAGCTTTACATAACATGACACAGTGTTTTCCAAATCGATGGACCCAAATAAATAACCCCAACAACAGATGGGAGGACTGTAGCCAGAATTTCATGTCCTTTTCATTTTGTCTGTCTGTTCAGTCAAAACTGACTTTCACAGCGTAATGTAGTTTCAGCTTGCACTACCAATTGTTGAGTAAATCGAGCATATCTTTCTGTTTACACATCACCGGTGTGTTCTGTACACTGGCCATTGCCCAGGTGTCTTTTCGCTGATTGCTTAGTATTCCTTTGCCTTTACATACTCTAGACATCCAACAGTTGGCAGCTGAATGTGTTGTTAGAATCTTTCCAGCTTGTGGCTTACTCTTTGTGGTGCTTTAAACATTTTTTTTTTTTTTATCTAGTGGAATGAGACATGCTTCTCTTTGAATCTTCATAATAAAAATTGAAAGGGTCTAGGAGTATAGCCCAGCATGAAGACACTAGGTTGAATCCTGAGTACAGAAAAAATTTAAAGATATATGTACATATTTTGACTGTTTATTGCCAGCATGTGAAAATGAAACTGATCTTTTGTATTTGTATTAAATAAAAAAATTACTGAATTTGGATTGTGGAAATGTAATGCTTCTTTCAGATATTTTAGGTCTCTCTAAACAGACTTGTCATCGATGATAGTTTCTTTCCTTTCCCTTCCCTCCTCTTCCCTCCCCTCTCCTCCCCTTCCCTCCCTTCCCCTCCCCTCTCCCTTTCTATAATCACCTTTTTCTGCTTTCTTCCTCTTGTTCCAGTGGCTGCAACATTATGGTTCAGAGTACAAATGATGATGCCATTTATTTATTGCAATCAGCTGCATATGAATTAAACAGCTATAGGTGCCAGAGATGTGGCAGATATTAGGAAGGTTGCCACTGTAAGGCCAAGACCTGCTGCTTCTGATACTAGCTGTCCTTTCAGCCTCTCTGCAAGTCACTCTTCCAACCAGTGCCTAAACGCCCCATCTGAAGTATCTCAGGCATCCGGCTGCTCTGCTCTGCAGGTGAAGATCCGCATGGCCTTCAAGGGTCACTTGTATTTTACAGGAGACCCACATCGCCCCCTACTGGTCATGGGGAAATGCATCCCATCTCCACTGATCCTGAAGCGTTGAACAGCCAGGTGAGTGGAGACTCTCCTTCTTTATATCTTAGCGCAATATCTGGGCATCTCAAGCGCCAGAGTGAAATTAGGAATCCAACTTGGGAGGCAACATGGCCCTACTTCATAGAACTGTTAGTAATTGTCATTAATCTAATCTCAGTAGATGGTTCATCAGTAAGCATTGTCTTCTCCATCTTTGTAGCCACCATTCAAAACGTACATGTATCTCGAAGTCTGTCGCAAGATCTCACTGCTCTTTGCCTTATATAGTCTGTCAACAGGGGACTGAATACATGGCCATTATTCCAAATATGCCAAATGTCCCAAATCCTTTCCTCTCTGCATCTTCTGAGCCTATCAGCTGGCAACCCAATGGCTTTCTGCATATTTGCTGCTGGGTTTCTGACTCTGAGACTTCCCTAATCCCCAAGGAAATCTCTATCTTTTCGCTGGCCCATGTGGGCGTAGTAGTCCTGTCTAATCTGGCTCACACCTAAGCGGTTCTCCAGTCTGTCATTTTACTTCCCAAACACCCTCAAGACCCCTCATTTCCCTCCACTGCTGCCACTACTGTAATCACGGGAGCCACCCGCTGTGTGCCTGAGCAACTGTACTGCTTCTCTGCTTGCTTTGTGTCAACCTTCTCCACACTGCGGGGGGTGGGGGATGCACCCCCCCAAACTCATGCCACTTTGACAAAAAGATCCTTTAGAGGACAGTGCATTTGAGAAGAGACAGTAGGTGGGAGAAGTCCCTCTGACCATCTTCCTTTCCTTCCTATAAAGGAAAGATAAAACCACATACAAGAGACATCCTGTCCACCCCTGCAGGGAAGTTCCTTTCTTCTCAGCAAGTACAGGAAGCTGAGGTCAAGGTAAATGTGTGTGAAGCAACCTTGTTGGTGCAATTCTTCTCCTCCTCATTGTTTCTCCCTTCAGGTAATGTCCTCATTCGGCCCACTTGCCTTGGTAACTCAGTGTGTAAGTGTCCAACTCTAACTGCATATTTGGGTTTTCATATCTCTACAGGGCTCCATGGCATAGAAAGCTTGTATTAAATACATGTAGTCACTCTTCTTTATTTTGTCTATTTATATTGGTTGAAGTCACAGCCCAACTGAAAAACTGTAGAAGGATGCACCTTTAGGTAAAAGTTCACCTCCACTACAGTGCCTACAGTGTCCATTATAGCCAGGGTGCTGGACACACACACACACACACACACACACACACACACACACACACATCCTTCACAGGTCAAATGCTTAACACCACAATCAGCTCTATTCAACTCAGTATGAAATTCTGTACAACTTACCAAAACTCCCGAGAGTGGAGGATGTGGTGGGGGATGTCTTTCTTTGCCTCTCATCTGCACCCTAGCCTCATCCCACCCCGACTCTGCCCCTGGATCTCAGCTCACCTCTTCCTATTCACTAAGCTCACAGCTTCCTCTCCTGGCTGACAGCTCCACCTACTCGAAGGGCTTGCCTTTCCTTATCTCTGGTCCCAGTGAATATTCAGTCCCCCTTATCTTGGTGGAAAGAGCACAGGGGAAATACTTCATGTTTTTCCAATGTGTAGAAGCATGAAATACAGGGTGTCAGGGGTTTGGACTCCCCAGGGCATGTTGGACTCAGAGTCTACTGCAGAAAATCAGCTGTTTCCCATTTGCTTTAGATAAGGCAATGGAATCAGAGCTGATTGCTCAGATGATGCCTGAGAATAAGTTACAGATAAAGGATGAGGATGTTCAAATATTCATCAAGCTTGACTCTCAGGGGCTCAGAAGTAGTCAGATTGCTCTCCACATGCTGATGGTGAAAAATGGCAACAGCAGGAAGCACAGAATCAAGCCTTCTCCCTCAGCCACCCGGGGGTCTATGCACTCCCATGATTGGGCTGTGAGTCCTGGAAACCAAGCCCAGGACTGTTTTTGAGAAATATTCAATCTCATTGCCAGTTGACACATATCCAGCAAATTTCTTATGCACAAGGTAATAGAGGACTCAAAGGAGGATCTTTCTTTCCTCAGAGCCCCTGAAGTTCTCTGCATGTAGACCCCAGTAGTGGGGATCAGGTTGCCAAGAGAGGGAAAGGGAGGGATGGCAGAGAGAGAGACAGAGAGAGAGACAAAGAGAGAGAGAGAGAGAGAGAGAGAGAGAGAGAGAGAGAGAGAGAGAACAAGGATGAGAGGGAGAGTGAGAATCTACTTCAGAAATGAACTTGCTTGCAAGTACAGCATACCCCTAGAGTAAAACACAGAATCAGAGTATGGTGAAATGTTCTATACTTTAAAAGAATGTCTCATTTTTATTATCTATACAGGGGAAATCTTACAGGACTTTATTGCCACGGTCCTGGTGAAAAGGGAACAGAATCCAAGGTTGGTCTGGATTATAGTTATTGCTTTCCCCATCAGCCCTGCATGCATCTAGCACATCCACAGAGCTCAGAGATATGTGGTAAGCCACTCTTGAGGACATTGTCAAGGAAGAAGAGGCAGAAGAAGCCAGTAAGAAGGCTTTAGGCATATGGTTTCTATTGTTTTGGTACATGGTTTTTCAGCTGAGCTAGAAAGTTCTGTCAGAATCAAGAAGCTAGTTAAGTGGAGCAGAGACACTTTGGAGAAATCCTTTTCCAAGAGCCAGCCAAATATCTTTTACGAAGATGATGCTCTGGTCTTTCTGATGCTATTGGTGAAGGAGGCAATGGAAGAAAAGTATCCTCTAAGCTTCTTTAGGCTAAAATTTCTGGCAGAGCATGGAATTATGAGTCTGGGTTGTCAATTTTAGTGATCATGAACATAGTTGCTGAATCTAGATGATATAATCAGAAGTGGGAAAAGGGCACAGTGACCATGGAGCTACAGTGCAGTTCCATGTCTACTGCTGAATTAGCTTCATTACAATAATTAAATAGGAGAACATTAAACATGAGGAGTTCTCATACCCTAACTTCTTATGCAAGCAAACCAAAGCCAAGACAAGTATGGATGGTCAAAGCCTAGGAAAACAAACCTTAAGCTTAACAGATCAGCCACTGTGTGCAGCACCTTGTAGATCTTTGATCAGTGTCAGCTATCTGGAGGACACATGGCCATTCCTTGACCAATTTGCTCTCTGTGAAAGCCTGAAAGTACTTTTTCTCTCTAGGTGACTCTCCTTAGGCACACTATACATCATCAGTCCCTTTCCTCTGAGGCCCTATAATCTCCTTGACCAGAAAATTTGGGACACCACTGAGTTACAAGATGTCACAGCACAGGTTCTCTTATGTCCTAAGTCCTCATTGACCTTAAAGGACTAGAGCCAAAATAGTGGCTACACTTGTAGTCCTTCTTTTTCTCTAATTTTAGGTCTGTGAACTTTAGTTGTTAAACCTCCAATGAGAAGAAAGATCTGTACTAATATTGCTTAGCCAAGATATCATGCCTGCATCTTATCCTCTGAATAACAACTATGAGGACAACAATATGCAATGTATTAAGCATTTAAATTGTCCCACTAACATGTTATGAAACTGTTATTTTTTTCTCATTAAAACTAATTAAAAAATAGATCAGAGACTGCCAAGTGAACTAAGTTATTCTCACTTTAACCTGTCAAATATTTTCTTTTTCCTGACCTAAGAACACCTTCTAAAAATTTTCCTCTACTAATCCCTTTGGAGCTCAAACAATTTTGGGAATAGCCATGCATAAATTATAGATTATTGTCTGCTATTAAGCAGGGTACTTTCTCCTGTTTAATTATTGTAATAAAGCTTATTCAGCAGTAGACATGGAACTGCACTACATCTCCATGATCACTGTGCCCTTTTCCCACTTCCGATTATAACTTGTTAAAATTTTAATCTACCCATACTTGCTTGTTTCAGCAGTCCCCTCCTGGCTCTGTAAAGCCCCATTTTGGCCAGAGGCTGATCTGCACACTGCCACCCTCACACTTGGAGCCTAAGTGTTTGCTCCTTGTCACAAGGGGATCCACAGAGACCCAGTGCTCTAGTTGGGAGAGTGTCTGCTCTGGGGGGGCTCTGATGAGTTTGTACTTGGAGACAATAGAAGATGAGAGACCTCAACTCCCCAGTTCTGGATACCAAACCTCTTTATCCTCCTCTTCCCAGAACTTTAATCCCTTGTCATCTATTCAACTATTTGCATTTTCTCTCCTTTTTGGTCTCTTATGCATAGAATTGGAGTGATCTTAACTTGTGGCCCATGGCACACAGGTATTGAGTGTCGCTTTGTTGTTATTTATTCAAAAACATACCAGGGACTTTTGAGACATTTTCTCTTTCGATGTTAGCATGCAAGGCAGACATGGACACTATTTATATTTACAGCTATGTTGCTTTCTTTCATCCCACCTCTTCACAAGTTTGTTAGAAATAAGTGCCTGTCTCTCCTAATAATTATATAAAGTCAAAATAATTGTACTTTGCTCCTCATCATTGAAGCATACAGCTGTATGGCCAAAATAACATTTTTGGTTTTATGAGGAAAGGAATTTTCTGAGAACCTACATCCTCTGTTGCACTGTAGCTTGACAGAACTTTCTAGATCTGCAGGTTAACTGTGCTGTCGGAAGTCTACAAGGCAGGTGCCCTCCCACTACTTTCTCATCACACTTAGGTCAGGAGCAGCTCTCAACACCTCCTCTAGGGATGCTTCAACTGTGCCCTGTGCCTGGCTGTACAGGGTGCCCCTTCTGTATCCCAGCACATGCCTGACTTTCCTCAGTCAGGTCCCCACAAACTGCTCACTGGACTCCTCCAGGAGTGACACGCTCCACTTGGCTATCACATGATTCATCAAATCTTGCAGGTCCAGCGTGGTCATAAGACAGGGCTAAATAGTGTTGGAGCGCATGTGTGCCACAGCTTGCTAAAGACGAGATACTGCAATTTATAGACATATCTTTACACTAAACCCATGCGATCATGTGTAGACATATCCAGAATATATATCTTCCTTGCAGCAGTTCCATTGTAAAAATCAAAGTTCTCAGGGTACTTTCCATATCACTTTGCCTCTGTATAGGCCTGAATCAATTCCCATTTTTCTAGACTACAGTATTACCTTTTTACTGCACACTCAGTTTCATTTTTTCTCTCTCTCCTATTGCCCCACCCTATCAACCAGAGAACCTACAAGCTGTGGTTTTCACCCTGCAGCTCCCTCCACAGAACAGGCTGCTGCCAATGTTCTTGTCCAGCTCTCTGGTTTCTACTAAGTGCTGTGTCACCACCACCACCACCACCACAGAAGTAGAAGCTGCTGTCTTCAGGCTGGGTGGTGGTCACGGTCAGAGATGAAAAGTCTAGCTTTGGGTAGCTGATGGGAAACTTGGCCTCAGTAAAACCTTGTTCATATGAGGCTATGGAACCCAGGTTCGAAGTTGCCATCAACACAAAGCTCTGTTCTGGAAGCTGACGATACCAAGACACCACCATGGCCCGCAAGCCAACAAAGCGACATTTGATCTTCACAGAGGATCCACTCTTACAGATGGCCCTGCTTGGGTGTTGAAGAACCAGAGCCCCAAGCCCAGATCCTGCTGAAACAGAGGACAGACGGACAAATGAGGCCAGCAGGACCCCAGTCAGGCAGAACCCCACAAAACGTAGCCCAATTCTGTAGCCCTTCTCCTAGCTTCTAGAAAATAATATGTATGCTTCTAGTTTGTATATTCATCTTCTGAGACACTCTACGACTGTAACTCCCACATCTCCCTACTAAGGCTTCATTCACCCTTAGCACTTAAGCAGCCTAGACACAGCTGCTCACTCCAGTAAGCACATAAGAACACACACACACACACACACACACACACACACACACACACACACACACAGAGTCCAAGCTCACAGCTGTAACAAGGCTCATACTTGGCCCCAGAAGCAACAGAATCATCAACATCTTCAGTGTTGTCTGCACCCCACCTCTCTGAGGCAAGGTTACCCAATGCTCTGTTCCTTCTCTCCTCTCCTTTGGAAGACACCAGGCGAATCTCATAATCTTAACTACTTCAATCTGCCCCCTGGTGGTGGCCCTTGCCTGTGACGAGAGATCCACCCCTTTCTCTGTCAAAGAAGTTGTCTTGGTTGCTTTTCTCTCCTTACTGAGACAAAATATCTGTCACCCAAAATTAAGGAAATATTTATTGACCTCAAGTTTGTGGACTTTTCAGTCCATCCTTAGCTGGCTCCAAGGCAGGGTGGCACACAGCAGAGGACAGCCATTCAGAGCAGTAAGACAGCAGCAACAAAAAGGGAGAAAAGGTGGCAACAGCGGCAGGGGCAGAGGCAGAGAACAACCCTCTCTCCCTTCCTTATACTGCTCTCAAACTAATCTGCCCCAGGAGTGCTGTAGCACTCACACCCATAATCCCAGCATTGGCTCATGAACTAATTACAAACTCCAGAAGCCTGCCCCAATGACTACATGAGGTTTTCACGGGCAAGTAGACACAAACCATAATGGAATTATATCAGGTTCAAGGTGACTCCCCAGTCTAACATGTGACCATATGGAAGGTACACTGAGACTGTGAGCATTCAGGTGATTTTAATGAGATTGGCATTTTAAAAAAGGACATTTTGAGCAGTAAAGGTTATTATAGTCCATTCTTCATATGTCATGCCATATCCTTGGTGTTGTGATGCTTGGGCAATCACAGTTGTCCATCACTCAAGCTATAGGTTGGCAGTGGCCAGCGCATCAACAGGGGTCACATGTATCAACCATGCCCAGGTTAGAGGGTCAATGTTCTCTCCTAATCATGAAGACAACTTCCACAGTTTCTCCATGAGCCAGTGGCCTCATGACTGTCTTGTGTCAATTTCCTCATACATTGATAAGCTCAATTTCAAAATTTCCATACGTATTTATCTGTTTACCTTGTGTTCATTTGTGCCAATGAGGTTTGTACAATGGTTTACTTAAAATCACATCTCTATAAGGGAGTTCATACTAAGTATTGACAATGGAAGTGCACTCCAGGAGGTTTAGGAAATTCCTTAGTTTGTGAACATCCTGTGGCTGTTGATTTAGTGAACCAGTCTTGTAAGTTCATGGTAATTACAATGGCCTCATTAGGCTTTTCCCTAATACACTAATTCACCAGTGTGTTCGTTGTGAATTTCTGGGTTGGCTGGTTTAAAAAGTTCATCAGATTATGACAGGAATCCTTCCATGCCAGGTGCTTTCCAGAGAACTTCTAGGGCAGTGGGAAGAACTTCCCATGTGCCCTTCATCAGCTCTTCTCACAGCTCCTCCTCTAAACCACAGACAGATGTACGGAACTCAACTCAACTCAACTCAACTGAACTCAAGGCCATGTACATCCACCTTTACCCCTCAGAGGTACTTAGAATATTTCCCCAACTGTGATTTTAAATATTTACTTGTCAATGTTCTCCACAGATTATGTCATGTCTGATTCCTATTATACATTTTTATTTGTCAAAGTTTTTCACCTTCAAGTGAAGCTTAGCTAATCTAACTTTGTCATGATTGGCCCTGACATGTGGATAATCAATGACCCATATGTCAAATCATTTTTTCAGTTGCCAATCCATGCTATAATTCTTCATTTTTGAGAGAAACTACAGCTTCATTTCCTTTACTTGTATACAAATGGTGGATTTTATTGGTGTCTTAGCCACTTGAATATCTTCAGGAATGTTTGGAAAGGAGACAGAAGTGGAGTCAGATCCTTGGTTCTCAGGGTTGTGGGGTAGAAAAGCCCTGGCACTGGACTCTGCCAGCCCCTCACAGTGCTCTGCACCATGCTACCAGCAATCAAGGCTGCGTAGCAAACAGTTGTATTTAACAGTGCAAAGGCTTCCACCATGGGTTCTTCTTCTCCTAGTTAGTGTACAGCTGTTCAAGTAAATAAATACTGAAGAGTTTACAAGGAAAGTGATGAGTGTAGGTGATGATAAATATGCAGAAAAATTATTCTTATTAAATATTGGGAAAGCAATGACATTGCTATTAATCTACAAGTAAGTATTAAATATTGGTAAAACCACGACAGTCCTACAGGGTCTACAATTCTGACTGTTCCAAGCACTGGAAATCAGCAAAACAGGTGGGGGGGCACAGGTGCTTACTGTTCTAAAAATCAGTTTTTGCTTCAGCAGCAGGAAGGGTGAAGGTAAATCCCATCCCAGGGCTGTGTTAGCATGGTCAGTTTCATGGTTAATTATCACAGAGGAAAAAGTTGATTTTAGTTTTTATGAAAGAAAATGTAGTGAAGTTATTTTAAAAATCATTTGAAACAAAATCAACATATAAAGGAAGAAAAATATTGAAAAATATATAAAGTAAAATAAAATTAAATAATTCCCAGTATGTAAACAATCACATATTACACAAAACTTTACACTAATACATTTAAAAATAAACTGGCCTTCTTATAAATCATAAGGCTAAATGCAAAATGCGTTACATAGCCATGAACAGTATAAGGGTGGTAACATCAAGGAAATGTAAATCAATATAGTGATCTATCAATTGTAGTAATTTTTACACCTATCATGTATGTTTTTACATGCTCATTAAAGATAAATTTCGTTGAAAAGAATTACAGCAAAAGAAGGATAAGTGTAGAAAGCTAGAAAAAGCAATATCACACAAATGCTTTTATTTTTTAAAATTTTATTTTAC
>PVKN010004740.1:0-15449 GCA_004027915.1 Capromys pilorides
CAGATCTCTGTCATTCCTACTCAAGCTCCAGCCTACAGTAACTTAACAACCCCCACTGAAGAATCCCTACAAATTTGGGGAGTCATAAATCAATAGTTCTCCTATAGTTGATAAGATCAGCAGTTTTCAAACAACCTAGGACCTGGTTCCCTTCACATTCAAAACACTGAAGAGTCCAAAACACTTTTTGATATGTATTAGATTTACACATTTAATGTATTAGCAATCCAAATAAAGGCATTTTAATATCTACTTATTAATTTATAAATTTTCATACTAACATCAGTAACAGTATTCCCTTTTATTCATGGTTTTGCTTCCCACAGTCTCATTTCTGAGGTTTTCTGCTGCTGATCCATGGTTCAAAATAATAAAACATTCTAGAAATGAGCAATTTCTAAGTTCTAAATTGTTTACCTTAAACTGCCCTGCTCTGTGAATGACCTCTCTGTCCAGTGAAGCCACACTGTATACCCTACTTGCGCATCAGTCACACAGCAACCATTATGGTAGTCAGATCCACTGTCGTGTCACCACAGTGCCACGTTTAAGGGACCTGTAACTTACTAAACAAACACCTCCAGCTCACAAGTAATGATGCTAGGACTGCAGATATCCACAAGAGAGGCTGTGAAGTGCTTCCTTTAAGTATTGCTTCACATCATCACAGAAGTAAACACAGTCCAGTAAGATATTTTGAGCGACCATTCACCTAAGCTGTACTACAACTACTGTACGATTGTTGCTAGTCCCTCTCTGAGCCTAATGTGTGAATTAAACTATACCATAGTATGGATGTATATGAAAAAACACAGCATAGCTGGTCTCTGATTTAACAGTGGTTCTAGGTCTTAACAGCATACTCTGGGTTCTGATATTTTCCTGGGTGAATGATGTTACACTACGTACTCCCTCCCAACATAGCAATGAGCCACAGCTCCCAGTCATGACAGCGAGTGGCCGACATTATAAAGTGTATTGTGTTGCCAGTGTTGTTCTGGATATAGGTATTTAATAAATTACCCAAGATACTCAAAAATCCTTACAAAATGGGCTTTGTATTAAATGCAATTTTGACATGCTTTCAACTTACAATGCATTTACTGAGAAGTAACCCCCTTGTGAGGCAAGGAGCATCTGTACCAGGAAGCAGTCAAGCACAGGGTGGTAAAAGGTACTTGTTCAAAATTCTGTTTTTCTTTTGCAAGTTCTATCAATGGCAACAAACTGACAAGGCATTTTCCCTGAAGTGAAAAGTTCATGTTAATTTGAAAGAAAATGTTAACAACATCGCCAGTTCTAAAAAGTATTTTATCTGTCAGTTTCAAGAAAAAATAAGTGTTCACTGAAAAAGCCAACTCAGATCATAATTCAAACTATCACATGAGAGGTTTTCCTGGAAAAAAGTATCACAGCTGAGGATGCAGAAGGGCCTTTTTTCAACCAAATGTTCAACAAGCACATACATATCCAAGATCTTCTCAAACCAGTAATTCATACTGTTTCCTAAGGGCACCTCCTGTGGACACAGGGATGACACGCCGCTGACGACTCGCACAGTTCAACACCAGTGCAAGGGCCTGAGTGAAAGCACCAGCACTAATCTACCAGTGGGGTGCACCCTCAGCATAACAAGCGCCAAGCACCACCTGAGCACGAGCAAAGCAGTTCTGACCGCACTGCAACTGTTATCTAGAGAAGTCTGACTAATAATGAGATAATGACAAATAAGAAGATAAGGAGAAACGATTTATCATTTTATTCCTTAGGTGGTTATTTCTGTTCAATACTAAGGTGGAGCAGTTGAAATTTTCAGAAGTTATACATACAACTTGTGATTTAGTTGCTAAAATATATTTGTATAGCAATTATCCAACAACAAAGATACAAGAATCAAAAATACTTGTTAGAAATATTAATTAGCAAGCGTTTTAGCAAACAATAAAAGTAGAAGAAACAGTGGAGGGCATGTAGCAGCAGGAGTAGGGCTGGAAAGAGGAAAGACACTGACAGAAGACACATGGTGTTAAGAGGTCACACCAGAAGCCAAACTAGCATGGAAAAACACCCAAATGCCCTCATGAGGAAGCAAGAAGCAGAAGACTCAACAGCTACCATACGGTCAAAGTATGCTGTTTCATCCACTTCTTGTGTGTGTGAAAAATTCACAGAAAGAGTCATGGTATCTGGTGTAAGCTGATTAAAAAAGTAATACATTTTCTTTGGAAATTTCATTTTCCAAAAAACATGCCTGTTCCCCAATACTTGGAATTTCAAACGATGCCCATGGTGCTGGACTCTGTTCCTTGTGTCCCCTGACAAGGTGAGAGAGCACGTGTTCCTTGGTTCTTTCAAAGCACATGAATCCTCCAGACAGGATGGTGATGTTCCTCAGCTGCACAAGCCAGCAGGCACTGCTCCACCTGGCTACAAACTGGCAGTGGTGTCAGCGTGACTGAGAAGCTCAGTGTTTAACCTTAAGTAGCTCCATGTGGTGCATGGCCACCACAGTGAATAGCACAGAGTTCTTTACAAAACTGGCCAAAAGCATACTGATAAAAGCAGTAAAAATAAGTTCTATTAAATTTGAGAAATCATTTAAAAAGCAATTTATAAAAACTTGTATAAATGAGGCTCTGCCAGCATAGTTCAAAACAACAAATGTAAAAACATGTAGACTGAATCTATATGCCTCCGTTGAAGTAACTCTGGGTCACAAGCTAGGAGTCTGAATTCACAGCATCCTAGGACACTGAGGTGGACCATACGCAGGCCCCACATGTAGAGGGCTGCACTTTCTATGACACATGACTTCCAGACCATGCGTCAGCGAAATGATTCATAAATTCGGTTAACAGATATACCGAGTCCCAATCCTATACAATGCGTAGCTTTAGGAAAAATGCAACAAACAAAGTGGATTCAATCTCTGCTCTCATGGATTCTACAGTTTTATAAAAGTAATCTCTAATAGGAGGAACTCCTAAGAAGAAAACTGACAAGATTTTAACTGGATAAAGTTAATTTAGCATAGATGCTTAAAAATGACAAGTGACCTGAGGCCCAAAGACAAGGCAATGAGCCAAGTAAACAGCTTTCTCGGCAGACACTAGCTAGTGCCAAGGCTATGCGGTAGAAGAGTTTAGCTTGCTATTGAACTCAGGCCACTGAAGTCCTAGCACAGGGAGCAGAGCAGGGGGTTGACAGGGAAGGGTACAAGAGGAACTTGAAATAAGAAATTAACTCTTCACTTTTCCTTTATTTGAACAACATATTCAACTTCAGATGACATTAACACCCACTTACCAAAGAAAGGGTCCTGGCCTAGCTGCTTTCGGAGGCTTTCTACCACAGGGTGACCAAAGGTGATGTTGGGAACAAAATGCCTACAAGACAAACAAAATCTTACTCTGAAAATGTTTTTGATTCAGTTTCTGTATTTTGCACAGCATGAAGTGTGATGGGGGTAGAGGAGACTGCGATTGTGCTACTTTTCAACTTAACACAATATTAAAATTAAAGTAAAAATGACTGGATAACTTTGGTTTTGCATAATAGTATCTCCTTAATATTACAACAAACATGTAATGTCCCATGTATCTTCATAATGATCGGTCATCTGTAATTCATAACCCACGACAAGTAGAAATGCAAAGATGACAAAGTCAAAACTCCAAAGTTTGACTTGCCCAATATAACTAATTAGTAAAATGCATAGCCCTACCACAGGTCTCCTGAACCTTAGCTTGTCACAGGAAACTTGTGGCTATTTCCAATCCAACTCAGTCACAGAGTACCCAATAAGTCATTTAAACTTTTTAAAAGATAACTATTTTCACTGAGGGTTTACTATGTGCCAGGAACTGTATGTACCCTACTTCGTTTCACCTTCAGATACAACTCCCCTTGAAAAACACAAGCTAAAAAAACCATCCTTACCAGTTAAACCATGGGGGTAGAATGCAAATGAAGCCTGCCTAACAGCAGACCCACAACAGCCTCTAACCTGCTTCAATTAATACCGCTGTAGGGTCACTTGTTCAATAAAATAGTCAACTAAACCTCAAACATGGTATACAAGGTGCTACATCTTGGGAAGAAACGCGCTAGTGTTCCTTTTTAGCCTGAGTTCACAAACTCACTGGCAAGTGCTGGCTAGCCTCTCACCAAAATGGACGACCCTACTGCGACAGTGCGGTGCTGAATGGGAAGCCATCTTGGTCAAGGAAGGACTACATTGCCCAGCTCCCTTCACATCCGAAGCAGCCCATATGATTAGCCATCGTCTGGACATTTAAGTGACGTGTGTCATCGGAGTATCCCTAATCTGAAAACCCCGAATATTTTAGAATTAGAACACTTTCAAGTGCCAAATCAAGGCCTTGGGTTGTAAGTTCCACTCATCATGTAACAGACTACAATCAAAGTGATGGGTCACTGATGTGTATAGAATTACCTTCATATGTATAAAAGGTGTATATGAAAAAAATGAATTTCATGTTTAGATTTGAGTCCCATCCCCCAAGTACCTCATTATATATATTTAAGTATTCCAAAATAAAAAAATGGAAATACTTCTGTTCCCAAGCATTTTGGATAAGGTTTTCTACTATTTGTGGTGCAGGGAACCAACAGCAGGGCCTTGAGCAACTGCTGTGCTACAGAGCTACAACCCCCGCCCCATTCTGCAGGAGGGGAACTCAGCCCTGTCCAAAACTCTTCCTACCCTCACTGTATCTTTCTACCAAAAAAGCCCTTCATGACAAAAGTCTATTCCCCTGAATTACTGTAAGAACAGCCATGAATACTGAATGTTACATGAACAGCAAACTACAAACAGGGCATGGCAGCACACACCGTAATCTTAACACATCAAGAGGCTGAGTCAGGAGGACTACAAATTCAAGGACAATGGGAGCAATTAAGTGAGCCTGTCTAAAATAAACAAAAGGGCTAGGGATGTAGCTCAGCGTGAAGGTACTGGGTTCAAACCTCACCACCACCATAGAAACAAACCAAGTAAGTACTGGCTTTGAGAAAAATTAAGGAATAATGAACAGATAGTGTGTGATTATAGATAAGAGTTAAAAATAAGAGCAAATACTACAGGATGTTAGAACAGATCATGACATTTATAAAACAATAAGATTTATAAAGATGGAAAAAAAAGGAAGTAAAGGCAGAAATAAATAGGCAGGTTATGTTCCAAGGGGACAACAATGTTGATCCTCTTGCCTGGTATGAAAAACCTCAGAGGTCAGCATTATCAAACGAAGGGTGTCAAATGTGAACTTGTGCTCTTCAAACTTTATTCCACTGTAAGTGTGAAAAAAGATTTTAAAGCAAGAAGCAAATAATAGCTAAGACACAATAAAGCAGAAGGATAGGCTGGGCAATGAACGGCAAGGAAGGTAAAGGAGCTGCTGGGCGGTGGCAAGGAATAGGAACAATGAGAAGGATTTGTCATCTGATTAGATGTGGGAGCAGGAGCAGTAAGGAGGGGACACTCCATGGCTGTGGTTCTAAGGACAGATACCTGGCAGAATGAGTACACGAAGCACAGTCCAGGTACAAGTTTTAAACATGTACCACATACTAAACCTTTAAAAATCTCTCAATTACCCTATGAAGCCAGTGCCACTATCTGCATTTTACAGATGAGGAAAAGAGGCCTGAGTCACATAGTCAGTACCACAGGCAGGAGTGAAATGCAGGCAATATGGATTCAAATGTCAGGGTCTCAACTACTAGGCACATCTGTGCCAATAACGAAAACAATGACCAAAATGTCCAGTGGAGAACAATGCTGAAAGGGGTAGGTTAAGTGCAGACATATTCACGAACACGTGAGTCCCTCTAGGTTGGATTTCCAGTATTTAAGAAATTCCTGGGGCTGAGGAGATAGCTCAGCAATGTAAGTGCCTGCCTGGCAAGCACAAGGTCCTGAGCTCAATTCCCAGTACTAAAAAAAAAAAAAAAAAGTTGGTAAGAAATTCTTTTTTTCTTTTTTTTTGAGACAAGGTCTCACTATGTAGTTCAGGCTGGCCTTGTGCTCACTTTTGTAATCCCCAGGCTGGTCTGGAACTCTCCTATCTCAACCTCCCAATCCTCCTGTCTTATCCTCCCTAGCATCGGGATTATAGACGTGCACCACCACACCTGGTTCTGTATTCTAAAAGAAATCACTGTTAGGATTACAGGTAAGATACTATGTTACCTAAACAAGAAGTAAGGGTCAAATGAGCAGTTTGTAAGGCTTACTGAATATAAGAAGATTTAAAAGATTTTTTATTTCATACTCTGTTCAAGAGTTTTGCAGTCTTGATCCTGGTCTTAGGTTTCAGAAGAAAGGGCTACAAATGCCAACATGAAGCCAGGCTGTGCTGGATTTGCTTAGCAACAATGCCTGCAGGAGGGCCTGTGACAAATGCATATCCAACCTCTATCACAAGCCTACAGCCTCCAAAGAGGGCACGAGAAGCTCAATTCTTAACAACTATCTCGGGGAGCTCTTTTCATATCAACCTGGACCACACTAAATTCACTTCAGGAGGAGAAATTACACCATGAAGTCTGCTTCACAGTGCTTGGTTTTCCCTGAAGGTACATTTTGGAGTAAAGTATACAAGAAATAAAGTGCAATAACTATTTGTTTTCCCAAGGACTTACTGTAACTAACCATAACCATTTATAAGATTTTCTTGTCTGTCATCACGTTCTATCACCAGGGCTGTGCTGGATTTGCACAGTCAACAAGACAGACATGAAACAGGTAACAAAAATAAGTGTATAGATTATTGGGGATTTTTGTGTTTGGTTTTTTGAGACATGGCCTTGCTATGCAGTTCAGACTACCTATGCTTGACTTAGAATATAACTGTAATCCAATCTATACCAGACAAACAAGATAAACTTGGTGAAGAGGAGGATTAAGATTGATGTGTTATACATCAACACTGAAACAAGAAAACAATCTTCCTGTGAATCAGGAATCACAATCTAACAAGCCACTGGGTACTGGCATATAACATTCAGGAGCAAACACAACAGAAGAGGGTGGAGGATAAATGAGTAACTGGGCTTGGCAGAAGTGGCTGCTGCCCTATTCAGCTCATTCATCAGGGCCCTCTCAGAGTGTGGACAAGTGCCGGTCAATGCTTATATTAAAAAAAAAAAAAAAAAAAAAAATCCTGAAGTCAGAAATCCAGTAGGAATGTGAATAATTCCCAATTTTAAAACCTGGTCATTAACTCAGAAACAGCTTTATTGTTGTTTTCTCACTTGGGATCAACACACTAGGATCACTACTGTACCATGAGACACTTGTGTTTCGTGGGGTGTTTTTCTACATCTTCCTTTATTCCAAACATCCAACCATATGAAGATCCCACCTTCTGCAGTGATCCCTGATCCCACTTTCTTTTTTTTTTTTTTTTATAATTTTTTTTTATTTTATTTATTTATTTATTTATTTGTTTGCTTGTTGTGCTTGTCTGTTTTCTTTATTTATTCATTTTGTGGCTGGCTCAGCCTGCCCTGGTGGTGGCGCTGGCGCAGCATGTGGTGCCAGGGATCGAACTGCAGTCCCCGCAGTTGCCTGAGCCCTCCTAAGCAGGCGCTTTAGACCACTGAACCATCTCGCTGGCCCCCCTGATCCCACTTTCCACAGTGATCCTCAAACAAGTTCTGACTGTCTAAAGACACTCAGTTTGCATCAGGTAAGAAACTCGAGTTCTAAGTGAGGAGAGACTGGAAAAGACTTCTAAAGCATGCTAGACGAATTTAGAAAAGAATTCATAAAGAGGGAAACTCAAAGGCAGTACCAGAAGGGAAAGCATGCTGAGCTGTCCACCCTTGGAAATGGAGTCCTTTGCCCTACACTGGCACGTCTGGCCGAGGAGATGCCACAGCTCTTAGCAGAGGGGCACTGGCACCAGCTTGGCCAGGTGGTACCTCTTCTGGCAAGACGTCAACAAAGGGGCTGAAATTCCCAACTGGTTTGTTCCTTTTCAAAAAAGATATAAAATAATTTTTACTTTAAGTAGTGGCAGAATTTCCTCCAAATCACTGTTTCGTAGCAAAAGGGGATCAGGTTAAAAGATGGTTTATTTAGTAAGTTCAATGTACTCCACAGGGTTGGGAGGGGATAAAAGTGACTTTTAAGAAAGTCCTCTCATTATTAATCTAATCACCCATTCACTGGACAAATGATAGCTAAGCTTGTCACGGTATTTTACTGCAGAGAATACTACAGTCAACAAGACAGACATGAAACAGGTAACAAAAGTAAGTGTATAGATTATTGGGGATTTTTGTGTTTGGTTTTTCAAGACATGGTCTTGCTATGCAGTTCAGACTAGGTATGCGGCCCAGTCTGCCCTCAAACTCAGTGATCTCCTGGCCTCTATCTTCTGAGTGCTGGGATTACCAGTGTGAGGCACCACACCTGGCATTACTCGCTCTGAGAACACAGAATGTCTTACTTTTTTCCCAGCCCAGGACTCACAGAAAGCACTCCTGAGACAACACAGACTGTTACATTGCTTCTAATCCTGGCTATCATTTCCTATGTCTACAGCAAGACCCTGCCATATTCCTCGATGTCAAAAGACCTGGCAATAACAACACCACCACGCCACCAACCTCCTAAATTGGTGTGAGCTAATGCACAAGAAGTATCAGAACAGAAATGGACCAGAGGCCGTACACGATGCTACTGTTGTTGTCACTAATACTTCTGCTTTGCAAAATGAAAATGACTTTTCTAATCCATGCCACTCATCTATGTATCAGCTATTAAAACAAATTGCTTTCTGTATCAAAGAGATTCACACAGAAAATAGTAGCAGTACACATGATGTCAAAAAAAGCAAGCTTATGTGAGAGGCAGCATTTACTAACCTTGCACGATGAGTCTAACACCAATTATCAACATGAGTGATGGCACACGGAAGTATTATCTATTTTAAATAAGCTTATTTTTTCTGCCCTGATCCATGACTTTTCTCACCAGGCAACACTATGGGGTTCTGAGAACCGCAGGTACTTGGAAAAGCCAACAAGAAGTTAAGCTGCAAATCTGTCACACGTTCTGTACTCTTAAGCAAGTCTTACCGTGTTTTAAAGGTTTGTACCCTAACTCTAAACATCATGTGCTATAACTACAGTGCTTGAAAGTTACTTACAAAAAACTGCCCTCCCTGAAGAGCAGGGTGCCTGAAGAGAAAATAGACAGGAATATCAGAATTCAAATAACGACACAAAAATGAACAATTTTAGTGAATTTGATGTGTGGCAGGCACGGTAAACTTGTACTCGGTCTATCGTCTTCCAAAGATATCTAGGGAGTACAAGGAGGATTTCCAGTTTTCAGGAAATGAAACTGAAGCTCAGTGAGGTTAGGTGTTCTGTCCAAGATAATCTGGCACAGGGAAGCCCTTGAGCAACCTGGCGCCTAGTGCCAAGCTCTCGGTCCTCACACAAGTCTGTTTTCCCACTTTGCCACCGACCAGCCACGTGAGCGTGGGGAACGCAAGCCTATTTCCTCGGGCCTCAGTTTCCCTACCTGTACAGCAAAGACAAGTCCCAGAGATTCGCGGACGCTTCCGGGTCCTCCGGCCACACGTTCGGTGGGGGAAGGGAGGGCTGAGATTTGGGACCCAAACAGAGTCAGCGCCACAGCGTGGCCTGGTTCCCACCCAGGCCCCTCGGCCGCGGGAGAACCGGTGCCGTGCACCCAGCAGGGGCTCCACCACAGTGCGCCGTCCGGCCGCGCAGCAACCCGCCCGAGCCCCCAGGAGTTACCCGTCCATTACATCCAGGTGCAGATAATCGGCCCCGGAGTCTAGCATCCGGAGACACTCAGCCCCTAAGTTGGCCAGGTCGCTGTTCAGGATGGACGGGCCAATCTTGCAGCCCGACGCCATGGTATTAGTTCCCTAAAACAAGTCACCCCAGGAGGCCCCGGCAAAGAGAAGGCTTGTCCGGATTGGGTGTGTGGCTTGGGCACGCCCCTTCCCCGTAGAATCTTCCGGACGCTACCGGAAGCAGCCGCCTGTAAGAGGAAGTCCCGCCTCCTAGCGGGAGGGACCACCGGGAAGCGGACTAGGCGGAGGCGCTAGGCCCGCCCTCTTCTGGTGTCATTTCCGTCCTTTTCGGTTCGTCGGCCCCGCCTCTTCTCAAAGAATTTTTTACGTTTGGCAGGTGCTTACGACGGTGGGTGTCTCTCCGGCCCGTTTTCGCTAGGCCCTTCTTCACTTTTTCTTTGTCCGTGTCCAATTCCCTGCTTTCCTCCCTCCACCAAGTGCTAAATTTGCCCTTTGAAAATCTATTAAACCTGTCCTCTTATTTCTCACCCTTAGTAGCGTGCTTGTCCAGAGCTGGAGCACCCCGAGCTCTGGCAGGCTCTAGTTAGCTGCCCAGCCGCTCCACTTCTCCCTTCCTCAGTTCGTTTATCTGTAAATATTGTAGTGTCCAGCATGGTGGTACTTAGTACAAAGTGGTGGTGGTTATTGTTACCACCTTTGCTATTGTCCCTTGTCCTTTTTGTTTTTCCCAGTCACCAGTGTCATTGACAAATTTAGTATATTTGTTTACTGTTCCTTTACCATCCAGAAATAGATGTGTTCTGCTTCCAGATATGTCTGGAGTCTGGGTTAGGAAAGTAAAACCACATGAGGAAGGGAACAAATGATGTAGCAGGAGCAATTCTAGGAGGTAGGGACAGGACACTGCGTAACATGTGTTGCAAATACAGTGATGGTAAGTTGGACCCCATGGTCTTTATGGCTACGTACAGAAGACAACTTAGTCGTCAACATTTCCACTGGCGAATGTATCAGTCACACCAGCACATTATAGTTTTAGTGGTGAAGTCGTTAGGGAACCTGTCTTCCATTTTTCCCATTTTGCATTATTTTGAAAGTTAATGTAAGGGAAGCAGGTAGAGTGGAGCTCTGTGAAAGGATCTGGGGAACTGGAGGTTCCTAACTGGACAGTAATCTTTAACTGGATGTCAATCTCAGGCTTTGTGGAGTTGAAGAGGTGCAGCAAACTATTAATACAGGCATACTGGCAGAGCCAACCCATCCCTTATAGTGAGAAACAAAACACACATATTCAATGCTTTTAAGTTTATTATATGTGCATATTCAAACACAGAAGTCTTAATATCTTTCATAAATAGCTTTCATAAACATTTCAGTATTATGCATTTTCCATGCTCTTTGGTCATTCAGTATTCATAAGATTTCAGTTATCTGAGGGAAGTTGGCTGTGTAGTCAGTCCTTCATTTTTACCTATAAAATGGCTAACAAAGTACTTGTATCCTGTGGTCACAGTGACTATTAAAAAATATCATGGAGGTACATAGATCTGTAATCCTAAATGATCCTAAAATAATATAAGTAAATTTATCTTCAGCTTTTTCCAAATACATTCTGTTCTCAACTTGTTTTATTCTCCTGAGTGTCAAATCAATGTTTGCTTCTGAAATGCTGCAGTTGAGACCCACGAAAGTAATGAGGAAGTGGGACATTTCATTCACTGCTAAGACACAGGCTGTGCAATTGGGAAATATGAGGTCACAGGGCAAAAGTACGACTCAATAGAGTAACAGCAAATTCTGGGGACTGTGCTCTTTTACAATGTCTGTGTATCTTACTTCATGTTTTGTACTATAATTTTATTCCACTTACCACCCTTTCACCCTATAAGTCTTTCTATAAATGACGTTCTGGTCTAAGAAACTCAGCAGTGGTAAGTAGAGTGGACAAAGTGCTTTGCCCACTAAAGGAACAGATGCTAAGAGAAGATAATTCCTTCTGTCTCAGGTATTGTTGGAGGCTTTAAGTAGCAGACTGGCTACTCCCAGCCAGTGCAATAGGCCTAGAGAGATCACCAGTACCACAGATTTTCTCTCAGCCATGCTATGTTCCCATTTATGCCTTTTGACACCACAATGTCGTTTCTTTTTCAGAAGAATCACATAACTTACAGAATTATAGAAAGCAGCAAACACTGAAAAATGAGAACAAACTGTTCACTATAGAACATTCTGTATCCAGGATTTGAACGGATTTGAGTCTGAATAGTATACATCTGCCCCCACTATCATGGATAATACATGCACATTTTACTGTCTGTTGGAAGTTAATTTCAGAAAAAGCAACCTCTTTGTCAAGTCCAATTTTTTTTTTTAAGGATGTGTGTGGGTGCCTCCTTTTTTTTTTTTTTATCTGACTAAGGTAAATATCATTAATCATCATGGCTTAAGAAATGATCAGTTATCACTACTGTAGTTTTCATATGTACTAATTAGTTGTGTATTCAATAATATTTTTAACTTAACAAAAGATTGTCAATTACCTTGAATTTTTTTCTTCACCTTCCTACTGTTGATTTTTAAATTATTCCTTCAAATTCCAGGAAACAGTATTCCTGAGAATACATCTTGCAGTAGTCTCATGCACATACACATGGGTAGTTTAGCCACTACACATAAACATTTAACACATTACACTCAACATGTTTAAGGATACTTTAAATGAAACAGATGCACACATATGCAAATCTTAGTAGTCCCTGTATAAAAACATTCCCACTCTATAAGGCCTTGTTTCTCAGAGCGGAAGCTTTTCTTTCTTTCTTTTGTTCTTTCTTTTTTTGCAAAGTATAACATAACTTAGCTTATTGAAGAAGTTTCTTAACAGGCTTCCATATGCTAGAATGAAAGAGTCAGGCTAAAGGGTAGACAGACCAGCAAAATCATGTTCAAAACAGCCCAGTACATCTTGGATATTTAACAATTTTTTTCACATTTTTACTTTATGAATATTTGATATATAGAGGATTTGAATCAAGAAACTGTAATAGCACACACAGAGAAAGACTCATGTAGCCCAGACAATTGTATTACCAAACATAAGGCCTCTAATGCTAATTGAGCAGCATAATTTTTAACAGGAAAATAGATAGCAAAACCAGAAAACCACTTACATTTGTACTTTTGCACTTGAGAGTTCAGCACTAAGTATAAATGTCATGAACATGTTATAAAACATAAAAGAGGCTATTTACCCCCTTAATTTTTTAAAAACTTTATTTATTTATGTTATGGCTGGCTCAGCCTGCCCTGGAGGTGGGGCTGGCGCAGCATGTGGTGCCAGTGGTCGAACTGCAGTCCCTGCAATTGCCTAAGCTGGCACTTTAGACCACTGAGCTATCTCGCTGGCCTCTACCGACCTAATTTTTGAATTTTAAAATTCAAATCTTTTTCTATCATTAACTTACTGATATTTTTCACTCTCTAACGAAAGGGACTTTAACCCCAAATTATAATATTTGAAATTGTAAGCCACAATATAAACAGTGCCTACTAATAACCAATTCCTTTTTTTTTTGAGACAGGGTCTACTATATAGTTCAGGCTGGCCTTGACCTTGCTTATATAGCTCAGGCTAGCCTCGAACTTATGGCAGTCCTTGTGCCTCATCCTTGCAAGTGCTCGAATTACAGTCATCTGCCACCATGCCTACCCCCATAAGCAAATTCTAACAAGAAAAGATAATCTTGCTTTATAACTATGGTAGGCTTAGTCAATATCCTCTGACTGAACATGTGCATTTCATAGCCATTAAAGTGAAAGTTTAACCATATAGGATATATTTTAAACTCATCTCAATGTAATCAAAGTCTGTGTTTAACTCTTCCTTGAAGACTAGAAAACATACATACGCACACACACGCACAGGCCACAACCATACCAAGTTAGGTAAGTGTATAGTAGTTACATAACAGTTTTCTAATGTAAACTGTTAAAACCTCAAACATTTATTTTGGACTACATAATGCCCAGCCCTTCAATAATCTACTAGTTATTGGCCTCACAGGCCTTATAAATCTTACACTCTTCTTGAAGTGATTGAGCTTCAAGTTAAAGGCCTATTTGTAAAATATACAAGCTTGCTATGTCTATGAAGAAATTGCTTACAGTATATTTTTTCCTCATAAACACAAATGCCCTCAGGATCATAAGAATATTTTTATTACTGACCGAGTTAATTTTTTCAACCAATTCTACCACTAAATTTAATATATGAAAATATGTCCTCAAGGACAGGCACAGATACTGTAGAGAAACAGTCACATTTCTGAATAAATCCTAATGTTGGCATTGATGTAGTCAGGACTAGAAGTAAGAGTACTATCTCTTTCAAGCTATTATATTTACATTTAGTTTTATAGTTGTATACATATTTAGGTTCTTGTTCCTTTGGACTTACGTCTGGTCATTTCTAGCATATTTCCTGTCTAGTGGTTGATGATGAAATGAAGTGATCTTATAGCATTAGCATTTTAATTTACAACATGCAGTCCAAACAATTGAAAAATAAATTCTGAAAAGTCCATAGCTCTAAAAAATAGCATTTTTTATCCCTCTAAATGATTGTATTATTGACTCAAACACAAATGGCTGAAAGCTTGTTAGTTAGTCTTACCAAACTAATATTTTATTTTTTATGTAAGTTGCTACTTATATAGCCACCTAATTTAATATTTTTGAAACTATAAAAATAAACATTTGCATGAGATGTATGTGAGCAGCCTCAAAAATTGCATTTTTTAGAATATATTACTTCTCAGTATTTCCATGAAAGCAGCACTTTAGTAGTATATATTTTTAACTGCGCAAGGCTTCTTAAGTCATAATGTGCAATGCAATGGCTCTTGCTTCTCCCTGGTTTTTTGGACCAACTAAATCCTTCGCCAACTAAGTCCTTCCAGCCATTGATTGTTAAGACGTTTGTGAAAATCAGATGTACTGGCAACAAAATCTCTTCAGATTGTGCCTTCCATTGCATGTAAAATGCCATTTCATAAGTCATTTTGAAAAGCACAAGTATTAAACTTTCCGCAGTGATCCTTCCCATGTCTTTCCATACCTGCAGTGCTCAAAAGATACACATCTAAACATGAGACTCATCGAGGGTCACATCCACCTCCCCCAGCTCGGGTGCAGTGAAAGTGAACTGGCAGGACAGCAGGGGATTCTCCATGCCATTTTCCTCACTGATGTGAAGGACAGTGTCTCCATGCTGTAAGAGGCTGGACGTCTCAAGGCCTGTGAAGTCATCGGGGTCTGAGAGCTGAGTAGAGGGGGGACTGTGTGCAGCAGCACCTTGTGCTTCTGTATCCTCCTTCTTTTCTCCTTCAGGGAAGGGCTCTCTCTGTGATCAAAAGGGTCACAGTGTCATGCACAGACAGGACAGGTAGCATGCTATCAGAAAATACTGTGTAGCTTTAACTGGACATGGAATCAGAAGGCTGGTCTCCCTTTTAGCCTTTGTTAGAGGTAAAATCTGACACAATCCTTTCAGCTTTCTGATGCTCAGTTGTTGTTTGTGTTGCTGGGTAATGAGCCCGGGACATCTGGCACACTATGCAAATA
>PVKN010004740.1:15549-32769 GCA_004027915.1 Capromys pilorides
CCCCCCCCCCCCCCCCCGCTTCGGCTTCTTAAGTAGCTTGGATCATAGCTGTGTGCCACCACAGCTAACTTAATGGTGTTTTTAAACATTAATATTTTTTGATCCTGCTTACCTCATAGATTGTAAAGATCAAATGGCATAATTATAAAGTTGAAATGATTTTAGAAATTAAAGCCTATACAAATGGACCTAATACTAATAACCTTTAGTGTTCTTCATTTGGAAAGAATTTGGTGCTGACAGGAATTCATTTATAAAAATTAAAAGATGAGAAAAACTCAAAACAAATATATAAAAACATGAGGAAAAAGATAAAAACAAAAGTTCCTCTCAGAGAGTACAGAAGGTTCTGTAAGACTTCATCTAAATAGATTACATATTTGTTTATTTTGTGCCACTGGGGATTAAACCTAGGGAATGCTGAGCTGTACCAACAGCCCTTTCTTTATCATTATTATAATTTTGTATTGTATTTTGAGACACATTCTCACTGAGTTGCTCAGGCTCGCCTCAAATGCACAATCCTGTCTCAGTTTCCTGAGAAGCTAGGATTCTGGACATGTGCCACAACTTTTGACTACTAACTTTGTTTTTTAGAATTATCTCTCAGCTATGTGGTATGTACCTGTTTTCTTTTTTTAAAAGTCTATTTATATCTTTATTTGTTTGTTACAGGGTCTTACTACACAGCTCAGACTCATAGTGATTCTCTTGTCTCAGCCTCCCCAGCACTGGGATTACAGTTGCGAGCCACCCTGCCTGGTTTTGGCAGCCAGCATGGTGCTCTGAGGCTGACATGCATGCGGCACCAGGGATCAAACTTGGGTTCTTGTGCTTGCCAGGCAGGTACTTATACAGCAGAGCTACCTCCCCAGCCCTATATACCCATTTTCAATGGATATTTCAGCTGCAAATATTCTCTTTAGGTTTTTTCACAACAGCAAAATACAAAGATTTCTTTTGCTCCTCTCCCTTCTTCCCCTTTTACTTAGCGATCTATCTTCCTGCTTTAGCCACCCAAAGTTCTGGGATCTTGCTCCTGCTATGTGTTTCAAATAGATTTTCATGATGGAAGAACCAGTGTCTGGATAATAAAGTATTTCCCACACTTAATTACATGGAGTAAATCTGTATAGTCAAGTGGTCCCTGGAAATAAGCATGTCTTTTTTTTTTTTTTTTTGTGGGACCGGGGTTCAAACTCACGACCTTGCACTTGCCAGGCAGGCAGTTGTGCCATGGAGCTATCTCCCCAGCCCCACACAAGTAGGTCTTACCTATTTCTCCAGTGTCCTCACCTGCTTAGGAGACAGGCTGTGCAGATCCGCAACCACTATGGCAGGGGAAGATGTGAGGATTGGCTTGTCCATTGCTTCTGGTTGCCTGGTCAGAGCTGGGCTACAGCCCTGTGGTTGGCCTGTGGCTGAAAGTGTGTCTGTTGCGGCAGCTGTTGGCTCTGACTGAGCCTCAATGAAGGTCACAGATCGTTTCTGATCCACTGGAAGTCAGAGGTAATGCGGTAAACAGCGAGTCATTAAATAGCAAAGAAATCGGCTTTCAATAGAGTTAATCAGTGTCTCCTGGCTTATAATAAAGACATTGCAATAAAGTAAGAAGATAGAAAAATAATTTTTATATGATGGCCTAAAACAAGTGGTAAAGAACATTAAGTAATTTTGATCATCCCCCATATCAACTGCCAACAGGGCTTAAAAGTATCAGACTGTCACATATACCTGTGTTCAGTAGTCCATATAAAAATATCAGTGCCTGGTTTCAGTAAAAAACAAATAAATAAAAACTATAAGACACCATAACCTCCTGTGCCCAAATTTCACAAATTAAATCATTTACCTTGGGCTCTTCCATTTCCCTAGGTTCGTGGGGGTAGGAACAGGAATTTGGAAAGGTGAGAAGAAAAAAAGGTTGTAAAATTTTTTGGGAAACTTCTTCCCTTAGCCTACAGTCTATCAAAGGATGTGCTTGCCTGCAGCAGCTCAGTTTCTATGGCCCCTCTTGGCTGAGCTGCATGCCATCTTTGTCAGTGGCACATAAGGGACACAGGAGGCCTCACCGGATGGCTTTGTTTTAGGTTGGATGCTCCTGCGTGTAGTTGACAGCCGAGCCCCATGGCGGTTTCTTGGCTCAGTCTGAGTCTTCTGCCGTGATAACAGAGGACGTCTTAGCTAAAGAGGAGAGGGAGAATAAAATTGGTCACTGAGTCCTCCTGCCTGGAGAACACGCTTTGCTCCCAGGATTCTGACTGTAAGCTTGTACTTCCTCTTTCATGTTTCCAGACTTAAGATTTTTCATTACAGTTAGAGCCGATCAAATTCTGCATATTTAACTATAAGTGCATTATATTTATTTATTTAAGTGCATTCTCCTAGCAAGATCTCCTTTACCAGCTCATCCCTGAATTATTCCTTTATATAACCTAATAATCTTAACAGTTTAAAACTATAAATTTGAGAATTTCAGTGGATATAGAGCTAATAGCTGTCACTTGCTGACCCCATTTGTCCATCTAAAAGTTGTAGTTGAACTTAAATTAACTTTCCAAGTGTAGGTTTATGAAAATAACCTCAGATGCTGGCAAAGCATCTGGTACCCAAATCAGTGCTGGACAGCTCCCAGCGGAGCTACAGTAGAGAGCATCCCTTAGACCAGAATGTACCAGAATCCCACCTAACGCAATTGTAAAGATGTTTTTATTTCAATTTCAGTTTTAGGTTAAGTCACTGATTCTAAGATGGGAGAAAATTTTGTATTTTTGCCTCTCTACAGAAACAGTTCTCAAATCAACTGTACGACAAGTCTTTCATTGTTGGTGTGTTGGGCTGGGAAAAGTGGTTTTTAGATAGAGAACAATAAACCTGCTTGTTCTTACTTTACTAAATATTCAGCTTTGCAGAAGGAAGACGCAGATCTGAAATACAAGCTCAAAACGCTCAGCTTGGCCAAACAATTACCATACTTTCCTGTTGCTCTGAATTGCTTATTTCAGGCAAGGAGAATGTGGAATATCATTTTAATAAGCATAAGCATCAAAGATCAAATATAGAGCTTCCATATCACACAGTGATTCTCCCACCCTTTCAGACCCCACTTACCTGCCTCAGGCCCCTCTTCCTCCCCAGTGGCTGCTGAGTGAGGAGATTCTGCTGGCCGGGTTCACTCTGCACACTTGCTACCCTGTCGAGCATCAACAGTGTAAGCGCACCCTGGAGAGCGTGTTGAAGACCATCCTCCGGTGGGTGTTAGCCTAAACCACTTCTACGAAATAGTCACTTCAAAGATACCATTATCTTTGAAGGATGGTTGGGAAAGAGTCCCTGGGAGGGGTTTTTAAAGGGTTGAGAAGGAGGACAAGGTCTTGCAGCCCCACGCTGCCAAAATTGAGATTTTCTTTTCAATCACTGGTTCCATTTGTCTATCATTCAGCAAAACATTGACTTGATCACACCCCTGGTTTGGAAGCCACCAAAAGGTTTAAAATGTTATATTGTAATCTCAATTTTTTTTCCCCACGGGGAAGGGAAAAGGTAGGGACAAACACACACAAACAACTCTTATCACATGGGTGGGAACACCTTTTGAAATTTTCCAATTTAAATGAAAATCAGATGGACAAATATCACACACATCAGACACAGATTCCATTTGGGTGAAGGGCACATTCCACACATGTTTGCAGCCTGAAGTCTCTGTGACTACGGAAGAGTCACATGGGTTGAAAATTACATGTTTTTCTTTAAAAAAATGATTTTAGATTTAAATGACAAAGTAAGGTATAATTACAACTTACAAACTTTAACATCAAGCAACTGCACTCAAACATACTGTGCAGTTTATAAAAGCAATAACCTGCTCCCCCCAAATTTACTGTGTATGTGTGTCTTTTATAAGCAAAAAATGACTATTGGCAGTGGTTGCTATTTTAGTGTTGAGTGAAGCTGGAAATACTGACATTAGCCAATGGTTCTTTTTCATTCTGCATGCACGTATCATAGGTGTTTATAATGGGAGGGGTGAAAACACAACTGTATTATGCTCCAGAGAACACTAGTTCTGTGAACGATGCCAATGTGATTCTTTAGTTAATGGGGGTTAATTAATTTCTGCTTTGCCTTTGCAAAAGGAGAGTCATCTACAGATAGATTTTAGTGTAAAATATTCCACAGAGGAGCTCAGAGTCAGCAACTGGCCAGGAAAAAGAAAGACAGATTATATCCATTCATTCCCATTAAAAAAGAAAAAGACAAGCTCCATAAATATCTAGCTGAGTTTTAAGAAAAATTGGTGGCAAGGTGGAAAATTAGATATTTCCTTTCAGTTTTCAAAAAGTCCTACTCATATTTTCACTATAGGAAAATCAGTAATTTACAGAATGGGTCTGTTGTAGTTCCTGTGAAATTAGGGACATGATTATACCATTTGGGGTACACAATACAAAATTCCAAAAATAATGTGTTTGAAAACTTTGTTCCCCTGAGTATCCAGTTCAAAAAGACCAATACACATTATTCATATATATATATATATATATATATATATATATATATATATATATATATAAAACATAGATATGTATACCTGACATTGCACCATATATGGCCTTTCTATGAGATGGAAAATTAGTCCAAAGGAGTAATGCAATAAATCCTGTTAATCCAGACTATGTTGCTGGTATGTTTAAAATTACAGTTCCTAGTTAAGTATGCATTTTAACACATGTCTGTTAAGTTGAAGAGTAACATTATGCACAAATGTAGAAGCAAGTTTCTCCCAATACCAAGCAAAGCTTTCGTTTGTGGAATGGATTCTTCATTGACATCTAAATATTACCTCAGTTCCCTTGGCCATAAAGGGAGGTTGATACTTACCAACTACCTCCCATTAAGGTAGAGAAAAGAGTTAGTTATTGTGAAATGGTTTTAACATGGAAAGTGATGTATATGCATGCTTTCTTGTTTTACATGTGATGTTCGTAAAGAGTTTATTGCTTCTAGAACACTAAAAGGAAGTAAAACATTTTAAAAATAATTGGGCAGAGAAAATGAATTCGAGGCAGTCCACTTGTCTCATTTCTATTCAGTAACCTGAGATTGTGAGAAAAATGGTGCAAGAAAAGAAAAATAATACATGTTACTCAGGGAGTGTGAAATGTTAAAACATAATGGTAATTTCATGAGGATTATTTAAAGGGAAGATCATAAGCATTATATATATTTTTCTGTAGATAGAGAGGCTTATATTTCAGGGACACCAAGTTGATAACTCTAGGAATCATCTATCTATGTTCATGATGTAGCATCACATTATGGAATGCACACATCAAAGATGAAATTATAAGAAAAATGTCCCTGGAATTATCCACCTGATAAATTATATTTACCCCAGAAATATGATGCCAACATGTTTGGACTTGGAACATCAGTGGCTGACCTAACTGTGAGCCATTAGGACACGTTAGCAATAAATAGCCAGAAAAATTAATAGTGGATATAGTTTATGCAAAGCACACTTTTAAAAGTCTTTTTCAAACTGGAGTCTCATATAAAAATTAGTTTCAGCCTCGCTTCTCTCCTTATCATGCAACAGTTTTCAGACATTTGAAGGATTGTTATGTGTAAGTAATACTAAAATGGGCCAAGAGAAGTCTTTTGTATTTCAGTCTTCTGAAGCGACCCCTCATAGTTCCCATCTACCAGAACTGTAATAACCAATGTAATTTCCTTTGTGTGGAAATAACTGTGTTTTATTGGCTCTTCTAATGTTTTAAAGTTTCAAACCCTGACAGGCCCCTGGCCCTTGTGAATAACTGAAATATCTAGGCATGAAAAGTGAAAAGTTGAACTCAATCAAGATTTCTCAAAGTAGTGTAACAAGTACTGAAAACCCTTTTATAGGAAACTGGTTTCCTGAAATACTATCAGGTAAATAGTCCACTAGGAAATAGGTAAATATTTATTGCATAGTACAGTCTAAAGCATCATGCAGAAACAGGAAAAGATGTGATTTGTGTCTGAATTATTTTCCTAATGTTGCTAAAATGTCTTTAGTGTATAAATTATCCCTTATATTTTGGATGGCTAAGTTCTATTGTCTTGGCCCAAAAGAATGAAACAATAACAATAGAAGCAAAAAAGCTTTCTAAACCAAAGCTAATGGCTCACAGTATACTTAGACGTAGATTATTGTATATTTGTGAGTTGCTGAAAAATATCCCTCTACCAAATCATATAATGATCTAAATGTTACAGAAGAAATGCAACTGCAGCTCAGCAAAACTGTTGTGATTCAAAGCATCAACAAAGAACACATAAATTTCAATTTGGTACGGTGGTGCATGTCTATAATCCCAGTTACTCTGGAGGCGAAGGCAGGAAGATCACAAATTCAAGGATAGCCTGGACAACTTAGTGAGAGCCTGTCTCAAAATTTAAAAATTTAAAAGGGTTGACTATGTAGTTTAGCACTCCCTGGGTTCACAAAAACAAAGAACAACAAACAAAGCAAAACACTTCTTCAAAAGGTAAGAAAGTAACTTAATTTAAACAATATTAGGAAATAATTCTGACACAAATTACTCCTATTCTTGTTTCAGCATAGTAGCCTAGATCAGTGATAGCAAGCCTTTTAGAGCCCAGGTGCACAAAGCCCAGTTATTTATTGCAAAATGTCAACACTGCAGTTGAACTTGAATGCCCAGCTACTGGGCTGATGCTGGGGTGACTTAACTCATGTCCCAACTGAGAAGGCTCCGCACGCCTGCTGTGGCACACACACCTTAGGTTTGTCACCACTGTCCTAGACTGAAGTATGTAAGAGATATGTTTGTATTTCCTACTAGAATATATATTTAATAGTATTTCTTAAAATACGGGAGAGCAGGAGCTGGGGAGATAGCTCAGTAGAATAAATGCTTGCCTGGCAAGTGCAAGGGTCTGAGTTCAATACCTGGCTCAAAAAAAAAAAAAAAAAAAAAAAAAAAAGGGAGAGGCAATGGGGAGATTTAGCAATGCAATGAAAACTCTTATTACCCAATTTGTTACAAAAATGACTATCAATTGAATTATACTGCATAAGCAGAAGACTTTCGTAGAAGTAGATGGAAAAGTGAATTAGTCTTTATTGCTTCTCTCTGTGCATTTGCTTTCTTTTTAACATGGTTAAAGACATCCGAAGGTTGAACCTAGGACATGTAGCACAACCTGGCTACCCTGAGCGATTGCCTGGTAGTGGAACCCAGAGCATCAGCACTACAGAACCACAGTGCATTTGTAGAGAACAGGGAAATGCTGGACCAAGTCCTACTTGCCCCGTGTGCTCCCTCTTTGCACTCAGAGATGACTGCTTAAATTTTCTTTTAGCCTCCATAGCATCTAGAAAATATATCTTCAGAGATCAGAGGCTTGATTCTGGATTTTTGACACCTTGTAAGAACTAATTTAACATGGTAAAATCCTGTGTATCACAAAACATACTTTTCCTGCCCCTAATTCTCAGCTACATAAAAAGGTGAGAATTTTTTCTTTTTTTGTACTTTAAGACTGCCTTCCAGTTTTTTTTTTCATATTTTGAAAATGTAGATGATCATGAGATGGGCTCAACTTGTATTTCATGGTTAAATTTGAGCCACAATTTTATTTTCCACTGTGATTAAAATTATCCTCACAGAGGTAAATAGCATAGCTGCTCTTTAAAAAATTAGAGTTGGCTGCCATTTTCTGCTTTTCAAAAGAGACCAAACAAAATCTAATCCTGAAGTGTAAATATTGTAAAGTCTTGGATAAATCTTACATGTTTCTATTACTGTATTCTGGAGGAAAGAGTGTGTGTGTGTGCGTGTGTGTGTGTGTGTGTATGTGTACGTGCATGCACACACATGTGTACACGTGCCCGTGTACATGTGCGAGTTTTGGGGGCAAGGAGAGAAATGAAACGTCTACAGTGAGTTTCCATCTCAAAGAGCAACACAAGGAAGAAAATTCTTCCTTGGAACATTGTTTTAGTTCATAATTTCCAAGAGAAAGAACCTTTTGTCTAAAACACAATATTTCTACAGGCTATTTCTTGAGAAGCATGTTTAAAGAAACCTGTTAGCCCATTTAGAAAAGCTTGAGCAGAAATTCTGAATAGGTGTGCAACATTTCTGTGAGTTCCCACCTACCCATCCAGTCACCTTGGTCCCTTCCTCATTTAACCCACTCAATCCAACTTGCTTTTTTCTAAAACCAATGCTCTTTCTCAAGCAAATCCCCATGAATGTGGTTAAGCACACTATCACTGGGGGGTTGTGGGAGGATCAGGGTTTGTTAATTCTCTCAGGCAGGCTCCCCATACTCTAAGCTTTGAGCCAGGTTTTCCTCACATTTTCTGGGACAAATTTTAGATCCTGAGTACTGGAATGTGTGTTCAATATAGCTAGGGCCTTACTTCATAAGGATTAAAAGTCAGTAGCATAAAAAAGCTGCTTGCCAAAAAAATAACACCTGAAGATCAAATATAAAAAATAGACTATTTGGGGTCCGGGGATATAGCTCAGTGGCACAAGCATCTGCCTATCAAGTGGTCCTGAGTTTGATTTCTGTACCAAAAAAAAAAAAAAAGAAAGAAAGAAAGAAAAGAAAAGTATACTGTTTTGGAAACCCCCCTCTTCAGTAACTTTTAGAAGTTCCTCCCCTCCAAAGAAGACTTGGTGACACAATAGAGTTCAAGAGATACAATTTGCAGCATACGACAATGGTGGTGTTGGTGGGCCACTGCTATGCTAATGGAATTACTTTTTTATTTTTATTTTATTTATTTTTTTAATTTTTGTGGTACCAGGGATTGAACTCAGGACACTGTGCTTGCCAGAAATCACTTTTAAAAATATATATATATATATATATTTATTTATGTTTTCATTTATTTATTTGGCACAGGGTCTTACTATGCAACTTGGACTCATAGAACACTGGGATTATAGGCATGTGCCACCACACCTGGTCTCGGTGGCCGGCACGGCATGTGGTACCAGGGATTGATCCTTGTCTTGCCAAGCAGGTGCTCCGACTGCTGAGCTCTCTCTCTAGCCCTAGAATCACTTTTGAAACCTAAGTGATTGCCTCATTTCCCCATTTCTTTATCATCACAAGTGGGGATGGGTGACTGATACCCAGACTTTAGCCAATGGTTACAGAGACAACAGTTAATCTAAGATAGCCTCCAAAGTCCTGACATGACTGACTAATTCAGCAACAAGTAAAACCTATAGCTTTGGATCTGAATCAGTTTCACCTAGCACAGACCCTGAATTTACTCCCGTGACAATGACCTAGAAAAGATTAAACTGGCTTTTGGCTAACTTTAGTCCTTTGAATCCTCAGTCTTTCAGAGGTTGGCAAATCCTTTGAAGAATTTGTAAAAATAAACTCAATTTCCTGCCTCCTCATATCAGCTTTGGAACAGTATTTATACTTAACAAAAGTAAACTTTGGCCTAATTCAAAAAGCCACAAGACAAAACTAGCTAAATTGAAGTCTGATTCAGTACTTTCTACTCTCAGAAGGCCACTGAAGCGATCATCTAGCCAAGGTTCTTCTATCCCACATGGATCCTACAAGTGTTCCACATGTAAGTGTTAAACAAGTTATTTAAAAACAATGGTTGCTTTGGTAGACTTGATTCAAGTTTATCTTAAACACTAACCAATTAAAGAAAACCCTCCTGAGGACTCTGTTTCTCAGTTTCTTAGTTCTCAAAGCTCCAGCTAATAACATTGAATCTATACTCTCTAGCACTTCTACGTTTACCACCAGTAAGAGATTGATCTATCCAGGCAAGGGCTCGCAAACACAAATGAATGTCATGAATTATGAGTCCTGTTTAAAAAAAAAAAAGACCCACGATGGACTAAATTTCCCATTTTCAATCACAGAAGAAAATGTGAAATCTGAACAAGATGCAAAGAAAACAAATGACCTCACAGGAACGGCCTCTCAACATTTCCTCATCTTTGTGATAAAGCAATAAACATGGGTATATTATACTCACTATGTAATGCAAACCTGAAAGGGAATGTTTTCTCAAGATGGACAAAAAGCATTCTAAAGATGAACAAGAAGCATTACCCCTAATGAGGATTAGTTGAGAGGTGTAAATCAACAGCACAAGATTAGGAATGTTTGACATGATTTCTCTGAGTGTTAAAGGTGCAGTCCCCTTTCCTGACTTTAAACCAATAATCAAGACCTTATATTATTTGCATAGTAAGGATTGTCTTGCCAACAAATGTTCGTGCCTGATATTTCTTGGAAAGTTTTACAGTCATTTTTATAGACATTCTCTGTATGTGTTACAAGCTATCACGTTAGTCTGCCAAGAGAAAGAATTATATAAATTATAATGACATTTGTTATTATCCTTAAAGCATCTTTGCTTTCTTACCATTCACAGTATTAGCTAAAAGACCTGACTCAATTTAAAAAAGGGGCTTCCTTCTGATGAAGTTATATTAAGAGTTCTGTGAAAAGCAATTCTTCATGAATATCAGTGTGGACAGGAATGATCAGACAGGACAAATTTTGGTATATCAAACATTTTGGGGGGAGATGGGAGAATGGTGCTGGGGAATGAACCCAGGCCCCCAGTGTGCTAAGCACATGTCCCTACCTTTGAGCTTTTGACATATCAAAATTTTTAGACATCCATAGGACAAACCCCATAGAGAACACTGCAGATTTTTTTATTTAGTAAGGTTTTTAGGTCATTGGTATTTGAGCTCTGAAGCTGAAAATAAAGGAGGGTTTGCTACACCTTTGACTTCCAGGCTCGTGTGTTCATGAACAACACAGGGCAAGGAATGGAAGTAGGTATCAAGACGGGGCGAGAGAAGACAGAGAGACAGAGGAGACAGGGAACAGCTAGTTTCCCAGCACAGACACCAATAGACAGGTAGCATTGACACTGTACCTAGAGAGGCTGCCCTCGGCGGCCAGGCCCTGGGAGTCATCGAGGACATTAGGTTCACTGCAGGAGGGGTAGGGAGATGAAGCATTTAGGGAAAGAAAATGTGGAAAGAAAAGAAAAAAAAAAAAAGAGAGCATGCAATTTTCTGTTTCCAGAACCAAAAATAAGTAAGTTTAACAGAACAGAGGAGGAAAAGGAGACAGTCAACCATTTCACCTTGTGCTGGGTTTGTCAAGACATAGGACTCAAGGTATCGGGGAAGGAAGGACTTTGGATGGATACGACTCTCAGAGGAGTGGCCTTTTTATTGGTTGAGAGTTCAAATGAGCTCCAAATGAACATATGAGCTCTGAACACACTGCAGAATGGATTTGTAGAAGATGAAACTAGCGTTCCTTCGTTTACCATTTGACAAGGTGGTTGTTGTTTTTAATCTGTTTTGTGAAAGTAGTGTTTCTTTGACCAGACCCTGCTTCTTTCTTATGGCTTCTGACATAGTCACAGAGAAACCACTTACCATCAATTGCCACAATCAAACTCTTGGACCTGATGCCATTTAAAAGGAAAAAAAAAAAAAAAAAAAAAAGGAGGAAATAAAGGAACTCAACTTTTCCTGCTGATTTTGCAATGAAAATGCAAGTAAACAAATGGCAGGAAGATGTCTTGGAAAATTCACACATGGAACTGCATTTACCTCCTTACTCTCCATCCTCTAGTGATTGAGTTGTACATGGCAAAAGAAGAAACCTGTCAGGTTGGTGAGAGAGTCATTCAATAGTTTATCAATTTATTTGGATGTAGCTGAATTTAGATTTGGGAATGGAAGCTATGTTGCATTTTATTTTTCCTTTGGTCCTAGCATTGAGGTAAGCACTCACAAGGCCTTCAAAAAATACTTATTAAATTGGGTGGAATTAGACCATTTAGAAAACTGGAATATGCACCCCCAAAGAATTAAGGTTTATCTAATTGTAAAATAGTCTCTGTCACCAAGAAGAGTCTTATTTTCTTCAATGATACAGACAACATTACCTTTACTTGTCTTGTAACATATGATTTAATCCCAAAGGGATTAACTGTATTATCTTTTTTAACTTTCTGTGATATCTACACAATAGACATTTTCTCTCTGGAAACATGTTAACCCATTAATATATATGCAGAAAGGGAATTGGTAGGCTGGCTTATTCTAGGTAAACAGTCAAAAACTTCTCTAATTAAGATTGTTATAACTTAAAACAACCTTTCAGTAAATTGTTAATTTTGTTTTTGACAGTTTTGAACACTGCTGGCACATGAACTGCTTATGTGACTTTACATTATTTCTTGGGACACATTATTATTTGGCACTTATTTTGCTTAAACTTTGTATTTATGGGACTTTCTTTTCAAAGGAAAACCGGCCAAGTAATTAATTAAAAACAGTCTCTAACAATGATAGAAACGTAAGTGTGTTAGTAGTCTTTGTAATAATTACATATGCTTATATAAAATGTTTTCTTAAAAAGTAGTCAATTTGCTTTATTAATCATCTTTCATTATTTCCCTCTATTCTTTGATGTTCTTCAAACTTTGGCTTTGTTTCACAAACTATATTCATTTGTGAAGTTCATCATGACCCATGTGTTAAAAGATTTGGGGCCAGGATAATTAATCCTACATGTAAACTGGTTTTTATCTGAACATAACAATGTATCTTGGCTTTTATTATTATTTTCCACATGTGAATTATAGCACAATCAATTTACAGCACTTAAATAACAAGCTAATTAAAATCACATAAGGCCTATTTAGAAAGACTTTAATTTCTAAACTAAAAACATTGTTTGTAAAATAATTAACGATTTGTTTTTATGGCAGATTATTTTTTGTATGCTTTTACAACTTACATTCTTAGATGTCAGAGTACACAATGACAATATTTAGAAGTGTTTAGACATGGACTCACAGAATTATTGATAGATCATTTTAGCCAACCTCCTTGTTTCACAGAGGAGAATACCGACTATTAAATGATCTATACATGGTGAAGCATAGTGATATATCAGATTCTTTTCTGCTTGGTTAAACATCCCTATGTCCAGCTGAATACTGGTGACATGTCAGCGGCCTCAACTTTACCAATTATATCAAGCTGGTGCTATGCTTTTGCTAAGTACTCATTATTAGTGTAGCTATAAGAAGTCTGAAATACAAGAATGCCATTTGAGTGTCAGGAATAAGGCCATGTCTCAATGGAAATTTAAAGGACAGACAATGCTTGATCACATGTTGGGGTCCCCTTCTACTAGCTTGGCTTCAAACACTGCAAATTATTGCCAGAGGGAACCTCACTGAAAAGTCCTTTGTTGAGTAGTCTACCTACAAGAATAACCAACCATTGCTTGCTTCTCTTTCATTCTTTGTAGGATAATTTGAGTGTACTTTCAGAATTTCTACCTTTGTCCCCAAGTGCAGAGTAGAAGATAGTCGTAGCTGTTTACCTCTGGCTGGGTAGCATGCCCACTTCAGCCTGAGGTGCAGACATGCTGGAGACGTGGCTGGAGAACCGCCTCCTTCCCATGGCACTCAGAAGGTAAGCTTCCTGTTCACTTACCACACTGGGCATGCTCACAGAGTCATCTGAAAGCAGGAAGGAAACAAATGTCATAAAAACTATATTTCACTACCGCCTTTGGCTTGAGTACAGCCTAAAATTAAATTTATCATTATTTTTTTTTATAGGAAAAAGACCCCAATAGAACTAATAATACTTCATACATACATGGCTTCCACCCTTTCACTAAAATAGCCTTCATGAAGTAAAAATCAACTTCATGACTATTTTTACATATATATTATTTGTGAAGGTTGATCATGTCCTGCAAATTAAGGGTTCCAAAAAAGCTTGAATATAAAATTTTAAGGTATTTCAGGTATGTGCAGTAGGGAGTTTGTTCTTAAATGTGTCAAGTGAACTTTTGGGACATGAGAAACAATTTTCAGGTCTGTACACTTAATGTGTTCAAGCCTGCTAGTAGTAGGAAGGACTACTTCAAATATTTTTAGGAAAATTTTTTGAAAAAAATTTCTGAAATAAGCCCTTATTTAAAGTGGAGGTATCTAATCTTGTTTTCTCCATAAAAACATGAAAAATTAATATGCTCAACTTCATAAAAAGTGAACTTTGACACAGTATTTGTGACAGGGAACCTCATTCAAAGTGGGTCTAACGTGCCTGCTTAGCTAAGCTTAGACAAGTGCAGGGATGGGGTACCATCCCTGGCATCACATGCTGTGCCAGCCCCGCCCCCAGGGTGGGCTGAGCCTGCCCCAGAGTCTGGGTGTAGGGGCACACACCTGTCAGCTCAGCACTGGGGAGGCTGAAAGCAGGAGAGTCACCACAAGTCCAAGCTACATATGTAGCGAGACCCTCTTACAACCAAACACACTAAAAAAAAAAAAAAAATAAGCTAATGTGGGCCAGGGATGTAGCTCAGAGGCATAGCATCTTCCTGACAAGCGTGTGGTTGTGAGTTCAATTCCCGCTACAAAAAATGCTGAGCACTACACATGCTTCACTTAGCCAGTTGGGTTTTGGTGAACATATGCTACCATGTAAGATCCTCTGATACTCTTTATTTAAAATATCCAAGTGATCATATTTCTAATTGAACTTGTTTTAAATTTAAAAAATGACTATGGAATTTGTTATAAAACCTATTATGAAATGACTGACTTTAAACTTATTCTTTTTATAGAATGATATTCCCTTCCTGTGATCACAGAGAAGCACATGAAACACGACAGGCTACGTTCAACTGTGTCTACAAATGCCCTTCCTAGATGTCACTGATTTTTGTTAGCCTTTATTTGAGATCATGTCACTCGGCGTCCCTCAGTATTTGGTGACTAGTCATGTGTTGTCTTCCATTATGCCTTTTGTGAAGTGTATATTTTGTAAATGTCTATCATCTCCTCTACAAGACTATAACTAATATCTTAGAGAGCAGATAAAATATCTTCCCCATAAATCTTTGTCCTGTATCTGGTAGGTTTTAATACAGGTTTCATTATTGGAAAGATAGTTTTATTTGTAGTAGTCAATCATCTGACTTTTGCACCCCTCCTCACATAAACATACACCCATATCACAGCTACTCTAATTGCTTATTAGCAACAAAGTTTTCATCGGGAGCTATGATGTTCAAGAATAGAGATAATGACAGAAATTTGCATCCCTCCCATTAGTACATGAGTGGTGGCTCTGGACCAAAGGAAATCTCTGTTTATTTACTCTCTACTTTGCTTCTATTTGTTCTCAACCCTGCCTTCTTCCTTCTGGCTAGATCATCTGCTTATTCGTAAGCTACTTGCTAAATAAATTTAGATCTAGAAAACACAGGCCCAATCCATTTCCCACCATTAAAAGAAAAAGAGGCTATTTGAAGAATCAAAGAAAAATATGTTTTGCTTTATATTTTCAGCTTTTAACCAGAATTTTTTGCAAATATTTTACTGTTCAGTTAAACCACTAATCCAATGGCCAGGATTTTAGACTACTTCCTTAATTACAACTTTAGGTGTATTTCCATTAACAGTCGGTAAGGTGACTTTGACAGTAGTGTTATGTCCATGGATTGGGTACAGGGCAGTATAGTTGTTACTTTATCTCACTGCACCTAAAGCTAAATCTGAACATGTACTGGTACATGTTTTGATACGGCATTTATTTTCTTTTACATTACCAACTATAGTGGGATATTAACATGCTTTCAGTCATTTTCTTTCATTCAAATTTTAACTTCAATTGCCATTGCCTTTATTTATGTGGTTCAGAGAAGGTTTATTCTTCTTATTGTTGTTGTTGCTTTTGTTGTGTGGCCTAGAAAGCTTTTTATTGGAGATCCATGTTTATTCTTAAAGCATGGACAGCAAAACTTTGCAATTAATGTTTTCCATCAGGCTATCTCAAAATACAAATAGAAAATAGTGCAACTTAGAAGCTCCTTACATGATAGTGGTAGTTAATTAAACTTTTTGTCCTACTTTTATTGCCAAGCTTGCTCCTGTGAAGCACATAGATGCATGAAGTATTTCTGGACTAGATTTCCCTCTCTTATGTAATGCCAAATGTTTAGCACATACATTAGAAGCTCCTGGGCTAATCCCATCACTCGGGATTCTTTTACCTCAACTTGGGGCTATTTCTAGACAGCCTGCTGCATAATTTCATCCTGGCTGGCACAGCCAGCTGCTCCTTTCTGAGTCCTGATGCTCTACTCACTTTTCTTCTCCTGTTATGTGCTGGTCAGCCATCTAAGCCAGACTGTCCAGAAGCAGGAGGACAAATTATTTATGCACAATTTAAATGAGTTAGCAAAAAACTAAAAATATTAAGGATTATTTGAAAAAAATTCTTGGCCTGAATTCTTTTCAAACAATCAAGAAATTTCTAGAACAGAAACAAGAATTTACCACAATTCCAAATTTGAACTACATTGTACATTAACTAGAGGAATCAGAACTGGAAATGGTTGGAAGAGTAGAAATTCCCAAGCCCTCAATCGCAGGGCCAAGGTTATTTGCCACCAGGATTCCTCGGAGTGACCTACTTTCCTCGTCTTCTTCATCAGTCCGACTCAGAGTGTCCTGTGAAGCCTGCTGGGACGGCTCACTGTCCTGCTCCCAGACAGTTCCCGTGCCCGTGTTAGAGCGGGACATGGTGGCCAGGCTCAGGCGGTACGCAGACGTGGAGGTACCCACGGTACTGATGGATGTCTTCCCTTGGTAGGCTGCGGGCCAAGAGACCAAAAGAAATGGATGGTGATGTTCTTGAAAGGAAAGCTTTTACTTCAGGGTTCTCCCTAATGACTTATATTTATCTTTTTAAGGAAAGATAAGTTAAATAGCATCTCAGATCATATTTAGGGCAAAGTAACACATGTACCTGGAAATATTAACAACAAAGAGTCAAGATTGGCCACTGAGGTCACTATGATTGAATGGTTTCCTTGTACGTACACCACATACTCAGCCACGTAAAATAGTTTTGCAGGGAACAATAGTGTCTTTCCCTTACTGCTTTTCTATTTCATTTTTCAAAGCTGATAAACTGGAAATTAATTGTGACCTGAATTGCCAACTTCCAACTTGTCAGTTTATTAATGAGACATACACCTTAGCCTGACACAAACATATATAATAAATAAATTAATGGGAGCCTCACAATCAAAACCAGAATGTAAAATCAAAACTGTGTCCTCATTCTCCTTTTCTGGAAA
>PVKN010004741.1:0-21117 GCA_004027915.1 Capromys pilorides
CAAGTTTTTAAATTTGATATGATTCCATTTGTTAATTCTTGGTGCACGGAACTCTGCTCAGAAAGTCCTTGCTTGTGCCTAAGGTTTTCAAGAGTTGTACTTATTTTATCTTCCAGTAGTTTCTATGTTAATACTTAGATCTTTGGTCCATCTTGATCGTAGTTTAATAGTAAGAGACATAGGTCTAGCTCTAGATTCAATGTTCTGCATGTGGATAGCCAGTTTTCCCATCACCATTTGTTGAAAAGGTGCTATCTTTCCTCCAGCCTAAGTGTTTTGGTCCTTTGTTAAAGATCAGGTGGCTGGATATATTTGAAGTGATTTTTGTATCCTTTGCTCTATTTCACTGAGCCATATGTCTGGTCTCCCTCCCCAAATTCCAATTTTAGTCTTTTTTTTCTTAATGTATTTAGTACAAGGTCTACAGGATCTTACAACACAGCTCAGACTCATACTGATCCTCCTGTTTTCAGCCTCCCAAATGCTGGGAGTACACATGTGCACCACCATGCCCAGCCTCAATAGAAGTCTCCGTGGGGCCCAGGGGCGGGGCCAGCACAGGATGCCAGGGATCAAACCTGGTCCCTGCGCTAAGCTATCTGGCTGGCCCTTCCATACTGTTTTTATCTCTGTAGCTTTGTAGTATAAATTAAAGTCTGAATTTGTGATTCTGCCTGCCTTGTTCTTGTTGCCCACACTTGCTTTTGATATTTTGGGACTGTCTGGTTCCATATAAATTTTAGAGTTGTTTTCTCTAGTTCTGTGAGGAATGCTGTTGGTATTCTGATTGAGATTGCTTTAAATCCATATGTTCACTTTGGAAGTATGGCCATTTTGATCATATTGGTTCTGCCTAGCCTGGAACAGAGATATCTTCCCATTTTCTGATGTTCTCTTGGGTTTCCTTTCTTAGAGCACTGTAATTTTCTTTGTCAACTTCCTTTGTTAGGCTAATTCGTAAGTACTTCTTCTCTGTGCTATTATGAAAGGTAGTGTTTCTCTGATTTCTTTCTAGGTGAGTTCCTTACTGTTGTACAGGAAAGCTATTAATATTTGTGTGTTGACTTTGTATGCTGCAACATTGCCGAATCTGGTTATTAATTCTAGGAGCCTTTTGTTGGAATTTTTGGGTCATATATGTAGAGGATGATGTCACCTGTAAATAATGATAATTTGACTTCATCCTTTTCTATAAATATCTTTTTTATTTCTTTCTCTTGCCTGATTCCTCTGGTTAATATCTTGAGAACTATATTAAACAGTAGTGATGACAGTGAACTTCTTGTTTCTAATTTTAGCATGACAGTTTTTAGCTTCCCCCCTATTTAATATTGTGATCACTGGCTATTGGTTTGTCATAAATTATCTGATCATTCTTCGCACTATCTGAAGCAGTTCTACAAGTCCTTTATAAGTGTCTTTACAAGGTCTGATAAAAAATGGGTCAATGTTGCTGCCAACGACCATCGAATGCAAGAGCAGCCTTTTAAAGTAGTTATAATGTCCGGACTAAGTGTCTGCTTAGGCAAGCTCAGGGACTGAGGTTCAATCCCTGGCACCACACGCAGTGCCAGCCCTGCCCATGGGTGCACTGAGCCAGCAACTGAGACCAGGTGTGGTGGTGCATATTTGTAATTCCAGCGCTGGGGAGGCTGGAGACAGGAGGATCACTGTGAGAGCTGTGTAGTGAGATGGTGTACCAAATACATAAAATAGAAGGCATTTAAAAAGCAATTGCATGTGTCCTCATCCACTTTATTGACCAGATCTGGCACTGTGTGATGTTTGGCTCTTTCCCCCAAATCAAAACGGCCACAAAAGGTAAGCATTTTGGATTGCTTCAGGACACTGAGGCAGCCACAACAGTGCAGCTGAAGACACTCAGGAAAGGGGACTTCTAGAACTTCTCAGAAAGTGGTCTGAAGCAGGGGACAAATGTGTTCAAGGCCAGGGAGAGTATTTTAAGGGAATTCATGGCAATGTGTCCTACCTGTAAAAATATTTTTTAAATTTAAAAATTCACCACCTATTTTATACCACATGGACATTTTATGCCCACTAATGGTTCAAAATGGGATGGATGAAAACGTTTAAAGGTAAACTTTTAAAAAGCCATTGAAGTACCATTGGTAAGGTGTTAACATCAACACAAAAGCATAAAAGATCCAAAACGTCTATGTTTAGCGCTCTGTAACACTCATGCTCTCAACCCTGGTCCCTGTCCCCTCCCCAGCGGGACTGGCTGGTCACACCAGTTCTTCCTCCCTGTAGTCCCACCCATCACGGGTGTCAGACACTGTTCAGGTGGCCCTGCCGGGAACATCCCCAGGCTTCCTCTCCAATGGAGCTCCTCCTAAGTTAGAGCCACTGCACCCAGGCACAGATCTGGTTGTCACAGGTATCTAACACCGAGGCCTGGTTGTGTAGGATGTTTGTCTACACGTGGCATCTAATTCCCATTATTCATAAGAAAAGACATTTTTATTCAAAATACATAAAGACAATGGAAGATAAATCTACGGTTCTTTCTGAATCCTTGGCCTTGTAGGGAATTCCCTACAATGATGGTATGAAATGAAACCCTCTCATAAGCCTGCAGGAAGAGAGAGAGTCCCGCCCCTCAGAAGGATCTTCTTGCCCTAATGCCTTATGAGTCACACAGCAAAGCTGCTCATAGTAGACCTACCCAGTGAGTCCTCTACACTTACATGCAATTCAATTTAACCTCCCATGGGTCCCCCATCTTCACTGAGAACCCAGTTGAGATTCTTAGTTAGTAACTCTGCTCCTCTCTGATACCTCGGGCCTGGTGCTTAAAATCCTCTCTTCTCCTAGAGTTTAAAATCTTTTCTTTCCTGGCAGAATATCAGCTGGGGACTCTTGCTGCCCAGGGGACCTGGGCACACCTGCTAGAGCAGGCACGGAAAGAATGGGAGCAGCAGTACGCAGCTGTGGCCCTGGTGAGCCTCCTTCCTCCCTTCCGAGGGTGGCTTCATCCCATATGCAGAGACCACTGCCTTAGTTACTTTTCTGATTGCTGAGACAAAATCCCCGACACCCAGTGCTAACAGGGGAAAGGTTTATTTGGCTCAGTTTGTAGAAGTTTCAGTCCATAATCAGCTGGTTCCAAGGCAGGGTGGCACAACAGACAGGCACTGCAGAGGAGAATCAGCTCATGGTAGGCAGAAGGTAGCAAAACAACAGGGGACAGCCATAGCTCTCTGTGTCCCTAACATCTCATCTAAGCTACTCAGAGCGAGTCATACTCACATCCTTAATCCTAGTGCCCTTGAGCCTAGCATTGTGCCATGAGTCACACACTGTAGATCCAGCCACCTCTGAAAAAGCCCCACCCATGACCACATGTGGCTTTGGGGCGACATCCAGACACAAACTATAACAGCCCCCAAGTGTGTTGAGGCTTTGTTAGTGATCTCATGAGATGGGGCACAAAGGATTTACTACTACTGGTAGAGCGAGGGGGAGAGTGGCAGAGCAGGAGAGGACAGGGGCAGAGAGGCCTCGACGCACACTGATGAGTGCAGCTGAGCATGGGATCAGAGGCTGTTGGTGTTGGGAAGAATTCAAGGGTTATGAGTTGCCCCTGGGACCATATGGAGTGACCTGAGCCATGGTATCTCTCCTGGCATTCACTGTCAATCCCAATCACAATGGCCCCTGATGTAGTTTTTGTTTCTTTCCTGGTGGTAGGGATGGAACCCAAGGCTTTGCAAAATCAATTCAAGTGCTATGTGACTGAGCTATGTCCCCAGCCCCTGGGCTGCACTGTGAATCTCATCTGTGGGTGAGGAAGATACTCCCTCTGCCTCCTCTTGCCATCCCCAACCCACCACAGCTTTATAGTCATGAGGCTCCAGACATACCCCAAAGAAACAAATCACACACAGAATGTGTGGGGAAGCCCACTCTGGATTCCGGTGGCCTCAGGAGCCTACACTAGGCTGCAGTAGGTCTGTGGCATCAGCAGCCAGGATGAGGTTAGGGGCCAAGGATTCTCATAGCAGAACAAAATAGGGTGCAGCTGGAAGCCCTCCTAAGCCGTATCCTGTGTAGGGGGCAGCAAGGCCTGTGATTCGTGGGCCAAGTAGGACTCAGACTCAGCATAGATGTATGGGATTTGTGTTCTGCATGAATCCTGCCAGTTGGAAGGATTTTCATCTTCTTTACTCTTAATCAGAATAGATTTTAAGAATTAAACATTCTCCTTGCATGGAATTAGGTGTTTGGCTCAGTGGCAAATCACTTGCCTACCATGCATAAAGCCCTGGGTTCAATCCCCAGTGTCTTAGTTACTCTTCTCTCATTGCTGGGACAAATACCTGACACTCAAAATGAGGAAAGGAAAGGTTTGTTTAGCTCACAGTTACTGGAAGTTTCAGTCCGTATTCAGCTGGCTCCAAGGTAGAGAGGCACATGGCAAGAAACAACCTTTTATGGTGGCGGGCAAGAGCAAGAGGGCAAGGGAGAGGTAGCAGCAGCTCAAGCAGCTAACTTCTCTGCCTTCCTTACACTGAAATGCAAATCACCTGCCCCAGGGGAGGTACAGCACCCACACCCACAATAACCAGTCACAAATTCCAGAAGCTGCCTTATGACTACATGAGGCTTTGGGGGGACACCTATACATAAACCATAACATCCAACAGCACACACACACACACACACACACACACACAACGCATGCACGCATGCATGTGCACAATTTCCTTGTTCCTGTAGAGTTTATTCTAGTCCATTTGGCTCCATGATCCCAGCCAATATTTGCTTTAAAGAATGAAACCCACTTAGGTAACCAAGGCAGGGTTAATGCAAAGCGTCCTTTCATACTATCAGCTCCTAGTGGCCAGTTATACAGTGGCAGGGCTTTAGGAGGATGGGAGGGTGAAAGAAGCCTGGCAAGGGGCTGCTGGGGCATCCAGGCAGCTAGGAGGGAGCCCAAGGACTCCAGGGCCCAAAGAAATGTGTGGGGTGGATGTTGAGGGGCTGGGGGGTAGCATAGGGGCATCTGGGAACAAGGGCATGATCTTCAGGCAGCTGTGCTCAGAAGAGTCCTGCCCAGATGCACTCAGGCTCCCCGCAGCTGTCCCTAGCCCTGCTTGGTCTCCTGCCCTGTCCAGCCTCCACCCCAGATGCCAGCTGGTGTGGAAGTGGACTGGGAGGAAAGTGACTTCCTCATCTCTCCTCCAGGAGCGGCAGCTGATGAAGACCCTCCCTCACCTTCTCAATGTCAACGAGGACCCACAGCTCTCTGGGGTCCTTAAGTACTTCATTCATGCCGGTAATCACACTTCCCCCGCCCTGGGCCTGCTCTGCCACCTCTGGCCCAGAGTCAGTTTTTTCTTCAATCACCCACCTCCTTTCCCTTCTTTTCTGATTTTTAACATCAGCCTTGGTGGCACGTGCCTGTAGTCCCAGAACTTGGGAGGCTGAGGCAGGAGGATTGCGGTGAATTTGAGGCTAACCTGGGCTATGGAGTGAGTTCAAGACCAGCCTGAGTTACACAGCGAGACCCTATCCCAATAAAACAAAATAAAACCAACAAACTGAGGTACAATATGCAAATCAAAATTCACTGAAAGGCTTAAAGTAAGTTTAAGAATAACCTGGAGTGGGCATCAAGCACCTTCTCACTCCTGTGCAGCCATCACTAACATCTGTCTCTAGAACTCTGTCACCATCTCAAACTGAACGCACTGGAACTCCCCACTCTCCCAAGCCCTGAAGGCACCATGCAAGTTTCTGGGCCTGTGAACCTGACTGTTCCAGGTAACTTATATAGATAGGATCATACACTATCTGTCCTATGAGGACAAATTTTAAGTTTACCCACGCTGTAGAAACCATGAAAACGTCCTTTTAAAAGGCTAATAATATTCCACTGGATGCGGATGTCATATTTTATTTGTCTGTTATTTGGGCATGGTTCTTTTTCCATTAAAATATTTTATATTTTATATGAAAAAGTAAGATATACTTGCTTTAATTAATGCAGCCACGCAAAAATATATATAACTAATCATTGATAACTTCTGATTTCCTAAAAGGTTAGCCACAGTTAGCCTATAGGTACTCCTGGAATTTTTCCAGAAACAAACCTTGTGACAATGGTTCAGGCATTTTTATCTTGTGATAAAGATTTGCTCCGGGGAGTCCAATGAGGCTATGCAGGAGAGGCTTAGAAACAGCACAGAGCAGGGCAAGGGTGTACCATGTTTGCCCAAAAATGAGCCCTGACTGGAAATAATCGGCCTTAAAAACTAGAGATCAACAATACCAGCCCCGAGCAGCTGGCCTGGCCTCACAGCTGTCCTCATTCTCTTATTCACTGCCTACTCTGAAGGCAGGGAAGGTAAGCATATTCAGTATAGGGCCTACAGGGTCTCACCACATAGACTGGACTTGTAGTGATCCTTCTATTTTCAGCCCACCAAGAGCTGGGATTACAGGTGTGTACCACCACGCCTAGTCTCGATCACCTTTTCAGTACACCCCAGGGGTGGGGCCAGCATAACAAGCCAGGGATCAAACCCGAGCCACGACACTCTACCTAAACAGGTGCTTTAGTCCACTGAGCGAACTGGCCAGCCCTGGGGCTGGCGCTTATTTATTTATTTATTTATTTATTTATTTATTTATCTATTTGATGCAGGATCTCACTAAGCAGTTCAGACTCGTAGTGATCCTCCTGTCTCAGCCTCCTGAGCACTGGGAATGCAGATGTGCATCACCACACCCAGTTTTGGTGGCCAGCACAGCAACACAGCATGAATCCGGGTCTTTGCACTTGGTAGGCAGGCACTTGGACCATCAAGCTGTATCCCTGGGGCTGGCATTTTTGATCTCTAGTTTTGCAAGCTGATTATTTCCCAGTGAGGTCTTATTTTGAGGGAGAAAAGATTACTTTGAACATTAGTCTCTCAGAAAGCCCTAGAGTATAGATTTGTGCTGTGGGAGTGTATCTGCCTGGAGATATAGGCTTTGTATTCAGCCTAGTGTCAAAGTCTGTGGGAGACACAAGATTACCAGGTATTCCATTTCCATCTTCCTTAACAATGGGTATACTCCAGTGCCCAAAGAAATCTTTTTGATTCTCTCAGTGTTGCAGATGCACCCCGACAGGAAATGCTGCTGCAGCTGAGATGGGCATGCTGAGCCATGGTTCTTACTGTGTTCTTGTTTCGTGATTTCAGAACCTTGAAATCTCCCTTTGACTTAAATGGACATTGAGTATGTTGGAATGCAGCTCCCAGCTTCACAGCAGCCCTTGGCTTCCTGGCTGCTAAGGGGCAAGGAGTCACTTGCTAGGGCTGCTCCAAGGCTGTAGGTGGCACCGTAGGTGTCCCCTTGCTGTCATGAGATGGAATCAGAAACAGTGCTTTAAAACCTTCCTGTGCCAGGCTTGTCAGTGTCTTCTGATTTCTTTCTCCCATGAAAACACCCAAGAAGAAAGTACAACTTTCAAAAAGCTAAGAATACCTTGAGAAAGGCAGAAGGTAAAAAAACCCATAAAGCAAAGTTAGATCTAGGTACCACGTTGAGTGACAACTCCAGCTGGAGAATTCCTTCACATGATCCTTCTGAAGAGAAAAGATCGCTTCTAAAACATTAGACATGAGCTGGCGAGATGGCTCAGTGGCCTAAAGTGCCCACTTAGGAAAGCTTAGGAAGCACAGTGACCACAGTTTGATACCGTATGCAGTGCCAGCCCCAGCCCCACCCCCAGGCTGACACACATACACACACACACACACACACACACACACACACACACAAAAAAAAAAAAAATTAGACGTATTGCCTTATTAATGCTAAACCCCGACCATTGAAGATGAGCTGCCCTAACTCTTCTCAGGTTCCAGTGACGCGGGCCAGACTGCTTCCAATGCTATCACTCTTCAAGGCCTGGGGTAAGTTTCTGTGAATTAGCATCTTTGTCTGGCATTAGGAAATTAGGACCTCCATCTGGTTGCGGGCAGCCAGGTCACAGATCCTATGGGACAAATGAAAGATACTCTTTCGTGATCCACTGGGTGACAAGGTTTGGAAAGAGTCTTGTTCTCTAATCAAAATCTACTGGACCAGGATCACAATTTGTAGAGGTTCCAGTCCATAATCAGCTGACTCCAAGGCTGGGTGGGGTGGCAGAAGGACACTGTGGAGGAGAAACAGTTCACGGTAGGCCGAAGGCAGTAAAGCAGCAGGGGGGTCTTATCTTTTGGAATTCTTTATATGTTCTAGATATTAGTCCTCTGAAGAATATCTGGAAAAATCTTTTTCTCATTCTCTAGTTTTCCTTTTATCTTTTTTATTAACTAAGCTTATTGGTACATTTTTAGGTACACATAATGATCACATTCATCATAGGGAATTTGCACCTGTACATATATCTTGATTCTTTTTTTCCATTCTCCTACTTTCCCTTTAATGCTTCTTCTCCTCCCTTCATTAGATTGACTCCTAGGTATTTTGGTTTTTTGGTTGCTGCTGTGAAAGGTATTATTTCCCTGATTTCTCTTGGTGTTTCTTGATCTATTCTGCCAGTCTGTATCTTTGATTGGTAAATGAAGAGCAGTAACATTGAAGTAATGACTGATATGCACTAATTTGTCCTTGTCAGGCTTCTTTCCTGTAGCTAGCTTCCTTTTATTTTCCTGTTTAATTTCTTCCTTTTCCTGGTGGATTCAGTTTTGGAGGCAGTTCATAGAGTTGTGGTCCTTCTTATCTCTTTCTGGAATCTCCTTGAGAACATTTTGGAGTGTTGGTTTGCTGTTTATGACATTTCTCAGGTGTTATTTGTCATGAAAGAATCTTATTTCACCATCAAATTTGAAAGGTGGCTTTGTGGGGTCCATCAATTCGAGTTGGTGGTGGTTTTGTTTTAGGACTTGAAATACTTCACTCCATCCTCTCTTTAATTTGCAGGTTTGTATTGAGAAGTCTACAGTGATTCTGGTGGGCTCTTATAGGTTATTTCTTTTCTATAACAGCTTTAAATATGCTGTCCTTGTCTTGAATTTCTGGAATATTGACTGTTATACTCCTTGCTATAGAATTTTTTTTGATAGTGACTAAAGCGAGTTCTATGTCTCGTGTCACTGTATGTCAAATTGCTTTTTCCCTGCTTGGGAAGTTTTCTGTAGTGATTTCTGTAAATAAATTTTTTATGTCATTTATGCTATCTCCAGCTTTTTCATTGACTCTAATCAATTTTTTCTTCTATCATCTAATAGTTGCATCAACTCTTACATGGATTTTTTTATAGTCCTTTGCTATTTTTAAGAAGTTTTTCTTGTTACAATCACTAACTGTAATGCTGTCTTCTATATTTGCTATTCTATGTTCATCCTGGCTCATTCTGCTACATATACTTTCAATGCAATTTCTAATTTCTTGAATATCTGAATCAGTTACATCAGTTACATGGATTCCATTTCCCTGCTATGTTGGACATTTATGATTTTCATTGTTTTCCTGAGCTCCTCTATTTTTCATCTGTATGTGCTTTAGAATCATTAAGCATGTCTTTCATTATGGTCATCATCTCAATAGATACCTGAGAAATTATTTCTGTTTTGAGTTTTTGCTTTGTTATTTCTGCAGTTACCACTTCAGAGAGTCCAGGTGGGTGGCTTTTGTGCTGTTCTACCTCCCATCCCCAGGTTTTACCTTCGTGAGCTACAGGTCTGGGGTTGCATCTTGCTTGTGTATCTTCTCATTTTCTTTCTTTCTTCTTGGTTTAGTTGCTGGGCTGATGCTTGTGGATTGCCTATGGAAAGTATCTTTATTGTAATATTTAGAATTCCTTAGAATATTTAGGATTCCTTAGAAAATGACTACTTCTCAGAGGTGTCTTCTAGGTGCAGAGCTGACTTGTGTATTTTGAGTCTGTTGCAAGATCCCGCCTCTTCAGTTTATCAGGTATAAGAAGTTGCTGTTGCCTACTTGCCGAGCCCCTGGTTCCTTGGCACTGACTTATAGTATTTTTAGGATCCTTAGGCAATCTCATTCTTGGCATACCAGCCATAATAACTGGTTATAACAATTATGTCACTTTGACTAAAGTGATCCCAGCAGCAATAACAACAGTATCAAACACAGCCTAGAAAATGACAAACTGAGGTAACTATTAATTTGGTACCTTTACCCATATGAACTAGAAGTGTGATTATAAACATATATATTTTTTATTTTTTATTTTAAAGAGTAAAAATAGCAGAGGCAAAGATAAGAAAACAGTAACAAGCAAGAGTACATATAGTACAGGATTTTCAAAACAAGAAAAATTTAACAATGGTTGTATTACATATTTTCGTCATCAAATCTGTTTAGATTGATATAGATATGTAAGATTAGTCAAACAATTAAACATTAAGAAGTGTGATTATATAATAAAATATAAAACAAATCAGAAAATTGTGTGCAATAAATGAGCCCTCCATATAGCAAGTTTACTCTCTGGGGTGAAAATTTAGAAGAGGTTAAGGAAAAAACAGAACTAGAAGGAGAGGAACAGATTAGAAGTGAGGCTGGAGGATAAAGGAAGGTCACAGGTCACACGAACTTTGGGAAACTGGTGAGGAAGCCTAGAACAAAAGAAAGAAGGAAGAAATAAAAAGAAGAACAGAACAGCAACAACGAAAATCCTAGAAACTATGTTTATGCTCATAAAAACAAGAACAATTAAAAAGCAAAAAAGAAAATAAGAAAAAATGTCCACTTCAAGGTGTGTCTCTGTTGTCACTATTAGACAATGTGGGCAGAGTCCAAATTCAAGCTGAATAATCCCAGGAAGCCAGCAGTAGCTTTAGCAGAGTATTGGATGATCCCAGTGAGCTTTTGCCTTTAGTTCCACTGAAGTTCGGGCTGGTTTCTGGCCATGAGGCTGGCACCAGACCTGTGCAGGCTGCAGCAGTCCATGTGCCTAGTCTGGCTTGAACCTGGCCCCCTTATCCCAACACTGGGAGCTGCTAGGTGGAACCAGTAGTTGCTGTGAACTCGGTTGGCCCCTATCCAAGATGGCCACTGCCCTCTCTTAAGGAACGTCTGAACTTGAATAACCCACCACCTACTGCAGTCTGCTGCATCCACCATTCCATTCTACTGGAGAGTTTCTCTGTGAAGACCTCTGTGGTCTCCAACAGTGAACATGTGTCTGGGTTGGAGCTGCTGCTCCCCACAGTGAGCCAAGGATTAGGTGGACACCACCTTCTACGTCCTCCTCTTTCCTACTTGAAGTTCTCCTCTTCACTCTCCTCACTGGCCTCAGTCCTCACGTCAGATCCTTCTTGGGGCCCGGTGACCCACCTCCCTCCTTTTTGTCCTCCTGTTGCTATTTTCCAGCAGCTGGACACCAATTCTAGGACAGTCTCTTTCTCTGCTGCTCACCACACTGGCCACCTTCCTGGAAGTTCTTTACTTTGTCTTTTCATTTTATTGGTAGTTTCCTTTGCTTTGTAGGTTTTTAATTTGATGTGATCTCATGTATTGATTCTTGATGTTACTTCACAGTTGGAGTTGTGTTCAGAGGTCCTTGCCTGTCTTCAAGAGTTTTATCTATTTTTATCTCCCAACAGATTGTTTCTGTTTTAGCATTTAGATCTTTGCTCCATTTTTGTTTTAGTTTAGCATATGATGAGATATGTGTCTCAATCTTCAGCACATGGATAGCCATTTTTCCCAGAACCATCTGCTAAAGAGCCTATCTTTCCTCCAGATTTTGGCCCCTTTGTCAAAGACCCAATAGCTGAGCATGCATGCCTGAGGTTGTTTTTGCATCCTCTGGTCTGTTCCACTGAGGCCACATGTCTGTTCTTGTGTAAGTACCGTTGCTGTATTTATTACTGTAGCTTTGTAATGTAACTTGAAAGCTGAGATATGCTGCCTCCTGCTTTGCTATTGTTGCCCAGGATTGCTTCAGCTATTTCAGTCTCTTCTTTTTCCTAGTCTTGTAAGGAAAGCTGTTGGTATTGTCGCTGGGACTGTATTAAATCTGTATATCAGTTTTTAAAGTATGGACATATTGACTATATTTGTTTTGCCTATCCAAGAACAAGAAATATCTTTCCATCTTCTTTCTTTCTCTTTTTCTTTTTCTCTTTCTTTCTTCCTTCCTTTTTTCTTTCTCTTTTTTGAGATACGGTCTTGCTCTGCAATACAAACTAGTCTTGGCCTTGAACTCATTGTGTAGCTCAGGCTGGCCTCAGGCTCCTGAGTGCTGAGATTACAGGTGTGGGCCACCATGCCTGGCCATCTTTCCATATTCTGATACCATCTTCAATCTCTTTTTTCGGAGTGCTCTTATTTTCACTGTAGACCTTTCTGCTTCTTTTGCTAGATAAATTATTTCTTTTTTCTTGATGCTATTTTGTTTTTGTATTTTGTATTTTAGTAAGAGTCTGCAGGGTCTACAGGATCGGACTCATGGTGATCTGCCTGTATTCAGCCTTCCAAGAGCTGGGATTACAGATGCATGCCACCTTGCCCAGTCTCAATCGCCATCTCAGTGCACCCTGGGGACAGGGCTGGCACTGCACACCTGCCTAAGCAGATGCTTTAATCCATTGAGCTATTTGTCCAGCCCTCTTGATGCTATTTTGAATGGTATTATTTTCCTAATATCTTTCTCGGTAAGCTCCATATTGGTATAGATGAATGCTAGTAATTTTTGTGTGTTGATTTTGTGCCCTGCTACATTGCTGGATTTGGTAATTAATTCTAGGAGACAAAGTGGTGAAGTTTTTTTAGGTCTTCTACATAAAGGTGGATGTCACCCCCAAATGACTTTTTCCTTTCCTGTCTATAGGACTTTAACTTCTTCCATTATTATCTAAATCCTTTTTATTTCTTTCTACAGCCTGATTGCTTTAATGTTTCAAGTGCTACACTGAATAGGCATAGTGGTAGTAGATATCCTTGTCTTCTTGATTTTAGAGGGGAAGCTTTCTGTTTTTTCCACATAATCTGATGTTGCCAGTAGGTTTGTCATAAATGGATTTTTATCAGATGAAGATAAATTCCTTCCACATGTATTTTCTTCAGAGTTTTTTTTTTTTATCATGAATGGATGTTGAATTTTTTCAAAAACTTTTTTCTGCATCTATGGAAATTATCATATGGCTTTTGTCCTTGCATCTATTTATGTGATATATTACACTGATTGATTTGCAAATGTTGAACTACTTTTGCATCCTTGGGATGAGACCATTTTTGTTCACTATGTATGATCTTTTTGGTCATTTGTTACATTATGTTTGCCAGGATCTTTTGAGGATTTTTGTATCTATGTTCACTAACTATATTAGCCTATAGTTCTCTTTTTATGATTGGCTCTTTGTCTGGTTTTAGAATTATAGCACTGGTAGTTTCCAGGATACACCTGAGCAGCATGCCTCCTCTTTCAATTTTATTAAAGAGTTTGGCATTAGATTCTCCCTGAAATTCTTATAGAATTTAGCAGTGAATCTATTGAGACTTGGGATTTTCTTTATTGGTGGCTTTTTTTTTCTTTTTCTGTTTTAGGGAAGGGTCTACAGGGTATTGAGGGTCTCACTACTAGATCAGACTTGTAGTGATACGCCTGTTTAATGCTGAGATTACAGGGGCACACCACTACGCCCAGCCTCAGTTGCCATCTCAGTGCACCCCGGGGGTGGGGCTGGCACGGCAGGCCCCAGGGATTGAACCCAGGTCCCTGTGCCTGCTTACAGATGCTTTTATCCACTGAGCTATTTGGCCAGCCTGGTAAGTTTTATATTACTATCCTAATTTCATTGCCTGTTATTGGATTACTCAGGATTTTAAAATCTTATTTTGGTTTTGATAGTTGTTATTCATATAGGAATCTACCCATTTCTTCTGATTCTCCAATTTATTATTGTACAAGTTTTCAAATTGTTGCCAGTGATCTTCTGGACTTTAGAGGTGTCTATTTTCATTTTAATGGGATTGATTTGATTCTTTCCTTTTTTGGTAATATTGACTGAGCATATCTCTTTGATTCATTGGTTCTTTGTATTTTTTTTCAGTCTCAAATTTCATTAATTTCTTCTCTAATCTTTATAATTTCGTTTTCTGTGTCAGCTTTGGATTTGGATTGTTATATTTCTATGACCTTGAGATGCATTACGTGGTTATTTACTTCCTCTGTTTTCCTGATGTGGACATTCACAGTTATAAATTTGCCTCTGAAGTCTGCTTTCATGGTATCCTATAAGTTCTGGTATGTTGTACTGGCATTGTCATTTGATGTTATATTTTGTGTCTGACACAGTCATTGTACATACTTTTGAGTACAGTGCAACTTTCCATGCATGTACACAATGAGCAATAATCAGAGCAGGGTAATTTGCCTATCTGTCACCTTAGCATTTGTCACTTCTTTGTGCTGAGAACATTCAGAATCCAGTTAGCTATTTTGAAATATTCAGTGGATGGCTGTAAACCAGTTTTCCTGCCATGCTACAGAGCATCAGAAGTTGTTCCTCCCATGCCACCACAACCTATGCCCACTCATCATCCCCTCCGCCCTCCTTCCCCACACCCTTTGCTGGCTCTGGTAACAACTGTCCATTCTTCTTTGAGATTCATGATTTTGCTCCGCACCAGTGAGAACACACTGCACATGCCTTTCAGTGCCTGACTTATTTTACTTAACAGAATGTCCTCCAGTTCCTTCCATGTTGCTCAAAACAACGGGGTTTCGTTCTCTGGTGTTGGCTGGCAATGTTCCCTCACGTGTATTATATATACCGCATGCTCTTTAGCTCTTGTCTGTTGATCTATGTTGATCCCGTGTCTTGTCTACTGAAACATCTGCTTCCCTACTTTACCCTAAGCTTTTGAAGAGTCGCAGTGATCTCTTGGCCTGCTAGGTCCCTGCAGCTCTAGGTCACTGGCTGGGGTTTGTTCTGTTAAGAAAGTGACTGCTTTGCTGTCTTCCCTGTGCTTCTCAAAGCAGAGTCCACTCTGTCTCCGTGTACTGTGACTACTGCACTCAGGAGGCCCCGAACAGGGAAATCCTCCCCGTTCTCCAGTGGTTTCGAGATCTTACTATCATGCAAGAGAGCGCAAGCTCACTGGTCACCGAAACCATGAATTCTTCGGTGACTGGGACAAACTCTTGTCTTCTTAGAATTTCAGATAAACATGCTTCCTTCACGAATTTGGATGGTAAAGTGACAGTCACTCCATACAGCAAATGTAAGGTTGTCGTCAACGGAGTGCCTATCACAACCAGGACAAAGCTGCATCATTTGGTAAATTTCCTGCTGGGCCACAGAGGTACCTAAGTCCCACCCATAGCTAGGAGAAGGGGAAGAAACCCAAGTCACGCCAAGGGGACCAAGTGTGACTGGGCACTCCATCTCAAGGCTTCTGCTGTGGCTCTTGGTGAGGAAATGAGCACAGTGGCTGGGGTGACAGGGTGCTCCTAACTTGCCGTTGTCCTGAGGCAGGTCACTTCTCTTTTCCTGGGCCTCACCTAGAAAACAAGGAGAGCTGACCTTGATAGCCTCCAGAACACCACCCAAGCTCCCATGTACAGGTGTGAGGGTTTCTAAGAGCCTGTCATCGGGAGGCACTGTGCGACCTCTCGCAAGCACCAGTGCCTCTTCAAGTCCACGCTCAGCAGTCCTGGCCACCACATGACTCTTGCCTTTGCTCTGTGGCCCTCTCCTCTCCAGTCTGTCCCTCACAACTGTATGTCTCAGACAACAAGTGGTCCATCACCTGCAAACCCTTCAGCCACCTGCCTTAGGGGCCCCGCTGAGCTCCCCCTGCACACTGACCCCCTCTTGGTTGTTTTGCAGTGGTTGTTCCTGCCCACCACACATGAAAGCTTCACTTAATATTTATCTTGCAAAAGGACCTTCTGTCCCCAGTGTGGTAGGCCTCTGGGACACTGCTGAAGCCCTGTGCTTTTCCCCATGGGTTAGGAGTTCACAGGGATTCCTTCCAGCCTCCAGGGGAGGTGTCTGTTTGGTCTTTGCAGGTGCCTCCATGCCTGACAGGGAACTAGTGCTAAGAGTTGCACCTAAAAGCTACATGGTGCCCTTCCCTCCTCCTTTGTGGACCTCTTCCCGTGAAATTTGGGGGATTTCCCAAGGAAAGAGATTTCTCAGAGCCTCTCTAGTGCAAGGGACAGGGCCTTGACTACCCCAGAGCGGCTGCCCATCCCCCTCCTGCCCTGCCAAGGTCCACCTCTGTGTTTGTGTCTCCCCTCTAGGACCGGATTATTTTGGGCTCCAGCAGCGCCTACCTGTACGTCGGGTTTCCTTCAGAGCGAAGCAGTGACGACCTGAGCAGATTTGACTACGACTTTTTCCAGCTGGAGAGGGCAGCTGCAGAGGGCGTGAGCGTGGACACGCTGGGTGAGGACCTGGAGCCCGCTTCTGGTGCCGTCCATGTGCTGATCTGAGAGCAGTTGCCTTCACTGTGTGCCTGCTTGCTTTCCTTAAGCAACTCATATTTTAGTGTGTCAGAACACTATGTGCGGGCTGGGGATATAGCTCAGCAGCATAGGCGCCTGTCTGGCAAGTGCAAGGTCCTGAGTTCAATCCCCAGTATCGCAAAACAAAACAAAACAAAAAAAACCCACTATGTACACAAAGCTAAAATATGATTCCCATACAAATGGAGTCCATAACAAAGATGTGTTTAACTCATTAAGCTGCTTCCCTTAAGAATAAGGGTACAGACAGCTCGAAGGAGTGCGGATGAGAGTGTATAAGCAGCGAGTGGAGAAAGAATGCTGGAATAAGGTTTGGGGGTGAGATACAGCAACTGCTTGCCTTCTGCCCCACCCAGGGGCCTTCCACCTCCTGGGATAATCTGGGACTCTTCCTAGATGAAGACACTGAGAAGCTTACGACTAGATGGAGGCCCAGCCTGCTGCCCGCTTCGTTCACTGCTCACTGCATTCAGGGAGGGCGGACGCCACTGAGGCGCCTTCACAGTGCGATGTGTTGGCACCCCAGGGAGGTCCTTACACTTTGTGCACCTTAAGCCATGGGTGGAAAGCAAGGGATCCCACCGCACAGTGCAGCGAGTTCCTCCGCTCTCCCAGTGCCAACGTGGCTTATCGTAATTTTAGCAAGTGAACTGGTTTTCAGTTCACCTTCTTGCTCTTCTTTTGCCGAAGTTTTTTTTTTTTTTTTTGCCTTTTTGAGACAGGGTCTGGCTTCACAGTTCAGGCTGGCCTTGAGCTCGCTTTTGTAGCTCAGGCTGGTCTCGAACTCGCACCAATCCCCCTCCTGCTGAAGTTCTTGAACACAGCCAAACAAGTCTCCCTGGTATCAGGCTGGACGATTCACACGTCTGCCCATGCGTTCGCAGTGGCTCACTGCCCAGCTGGCTTCCCTCAGACCCTGGCTTGAAGGAGCTCATGTGCTAGCGATTACTATAGGTCCTCAACAAGACAGCTTTGTGGATGTCCTGGGGGGTCAGACTGCAGGGCCACGGCACTGTGAAGCACAAGCAGAGACCTACAGAGCCAAGGGTTCCCTAGAGAGGTGGCACAAACCACCTGGGAGGGGACTGGGCTTCTTATCTCCAAGTCCCCCTCCTTCAAGCCACTCAAATATATGAGAAGGAAGAACAGTTTGCTCTGCTGCGTCAAGGTGAATTCCGAGTGGACTAGATTTTAATGCCCATAACCACCTGGAAAATCTGGAGTCACCATGGGTCAAACAAAGGCTTTTTGAGACCAAAAATGGGACCCGAAGGTACAGAGTCTGCCGTCAGGGTGCAGCCCAGACGAAATTGAAAGGACATGAACGAATGAGTGAGTGATAACAGCTGGAAAGCAGCGGAGACCAAATCGCAGGCTTCCACGTGCGTTCTTTCTCCAGGTGCCGTGAGCAGCGGAGGCAGCCGCGCAGACCCCAGTGTCCTGGCCGTATTCCAAGACTACATCAAGCTCATGCCACTGGTTGCAGAAGCAAATCAAATGAGTGAAGAGTTAAAGAAGGTACATTAGAGCCAGAAATAAAACAGTGTAGCATCGGGTCCCAAAAGGACCTTGCAGCCTAGAGAGGTGGGGGTTTTCCCAAGACCACACAGTAAGCTAGGGATTAAAAACTAGACTTGGCCAACCCAAGCCTTCGCAGCCAGCCCTGGGCCCTGTTCTGCCCTGGCTGACCTCAGCCCTGTAACTGCCCCATCTGTGATTGTCCCAGTGGCTCTCTGGGTCTGGGTCCCACAATGACTGCTTTCCCCTGAGAGTGGATGGAGCTGGAGTTAGCTACTGCTGACCCCAAGCCCCAGGCAGTAGGAATCTTGTAAGAGAATTAATCACTTGAATAAGTAGGAAGTGCCTGCTCCAGGATGTCACTGAGAAATTCTGGGGTTTTGCATTTGTCATGGTGGAATTTCGAGGAGCAAAGAACTGGACCATGTTCTTTTAGAAAGTAGGATTGTGGTCCAGCGAGATAGCTCAGCAGTCTAAAGCACTAGTTTAGGCAACTGCAGGGACTACAGTTCGATCCCTGATACTACATGCTGCTCCAGCCCCACCCCCAGGGCAGGCTGAGCCAGCCATAATGAGAGAGAGAGAGAGAGAGAGAGAGAGAGAGAGAGAGAGAGAGAGAGAGAGAGAGAGAGAGAAAGGATTGTGGGAAGACTGCAAGGAGGGTGAGTTGCAGAAGGGGATATTGTGACTTGTGTCCAGAGGCCCCCCTTAGGCCTCATGTGGCCATGGGTGGGGCTTCTTCAGAAGTGTCTGGATCTAGAGTGTGTGACACTGGCATTGACTCACCAGGCAATGCTAGGCTCAGGGGTGCTAGGATTAAGGGTGTGAGTGCCATGGGCCCTGAGATGAAAGAGGCAGAAACTGTACAGGTCCCTTGCTTGCTTGCTCTTGCTGTCGTCTGCTTGCCATAAACTGGTTCTACGCTGTGATGTCCCTCTGCCCACCCACCCTGCCTTGGAGTCAGCTTGTTATGGACTGAACCCTCTATGACATGTGAGCTACAGAAACCCTCCCTTACTTTGTGGGCACTGAGTATTTCATCTCAGCAACAAGAAAGGGGACTAAGACAGGGGCCGTGAGGCAAAAGATGGACTATCTAGTGAAAAATATTTTTTTTCACCAGGGACTTGAAATGGAATTGAAGGTGAAGAACTTAGCATCATCAGATTCTAGGGGCTATGACCTGCAAAAAGAGGTCATGGTGAAGGTGACCAACCAAAGGACTCATGAGGTATGCATCGCATGCATGCATGTGTGGATACATGTGTGTGTGCATGCATAAGTGCACATACAGAAGAGAGTTGTCATTTTATTTATTTTATGTATTTGGTGCAGGATCTTACTGTGTAGCTCAGATTCATAGTGGTCCTCCAGTTTTCAGCCTCCCTAGCACTGGGATTACAGGCATGTGCCACCAAGCCTGGTCTCCAGTGGCTGGCTCAGAGTACCCCGGGGGTGGGGCCGGCACAGCACGTGGTACTGGGGATCAAACCATGGTCCCTGCGCTTGCCTAGGCAAGCACCTAGTCCGCAGAGCTATCTTGCTGGCCCTAAACTGCCTTTTTAAAGCAATGAGAAAGTCCTCATTTTCATGGGACCTGAAAGGCCTTTCCACTGACTCCACAGGCAGATTTCATCCCACAGTCATCCCTCCCCCACCCCCCATAGGTAACTCTTTTTTATGGACTTAACACCTAGGACCTCCCAGGCCTGTCTAAGAGGCCCTCTTGTATGTGATGCTTTTTGAGCAGCCCCCAGGCACTTGTCCCTGGTGAACGCTCAGCACACCCCATCCACAAGGCCAGGCTGGTAGTTCTCCCGTGGCACTGGAGCCTTCTCCTTTCTTAACCTTTAAAGTAAACATTGCCTACCAGGGAAGCCCCACAGAGATACCACAAGGGAGGGCTGGCACAGCCATTTGGAGGTCTGCTGTACCAAGCGCCTGATACTTTGCTAGGATTTCCTGCTCCACTTGTTACCCTAAAGTTGCCAAAAGTTTCTGGGTCAAGATCAACCTTTTTTGAGGGGAAGCTTGGGATTGAACCCAGAGCCTTACACATGTTAAGTACATGTCATACACTGAGCTACACCCCCAGGCCTTATGAACAAGTTTTTAAACCTTTTTAAAATTGTGAAATATGGCAAATCCAGAAAAAGGCCATAAAAGTGTACATTCACATTCACATTATATATGTTGTAAACACCTCTGTACCTATCCCTAGTTGTTGACACTTCTGGGTCCTGAATCCCAGGCTGTGAACTCCTGGGGTCACTCTGGAGCTTGTGTCCTCAGCCCTCCTTCACTAGGGGAGCAGGTTTGGTGCTAGCTGTGCTTACAGTCACCACACAGCTCTTGGGTCTTACTGTAGGGAGGGGAAGGTTCCTTCTTAAGCCCCCAGTCGGCCTTGACGTGTGTGCGTGTCTCCTGGGGCTTGCGGGGGGTGGGGGGGGGGAGGGGAGGTGACGTTGCCATGAGTTTATGCCTTCTGTGTGGTTTCCCTAGCAAAGCCCATTAGGACAAAACAGCGTTGGTGTTACCGTTTCCCACAGGTCTCTCTGGGCCACATTTTCCTCTCTAAACTTTGGGTTGACAGCTTCCTACTGTCTCATCAGACCTGGGTTTAAGGAGATCCGCAATTTTGTTATCTTCTATCTGTGTTATTCTGAGGGTTTGCTTTTTCTTTTTTATTAGTTTAAGGATAATTTGAAGAGATGTGTTTTGAAGAAGCCTTTCTAGTCGCTAGCAGAGGCTTGCCTGAGTCACACAGCCTGCTGTTACTAGAAGTAGAACACAGGACAGTTTTCACACTTTTTCTGATGTGAGTGGTGTAGGACAGCCGAGGGCTGGGCTCACTTGGCCATACCATTGTCTTCAGCCCAGCTTCATTGACATAGACACACACAGCCCAGGACTTTCCTACATAAGCTGCCGTTTCTCTCCTAAAAGGTTTGGACACTAATTTGGTGATAACATTTTTCTCTAGTTTTCTTACATAGCGAATCGTGTAAATGTTCTTTCATCTTTAAAGTTGTCCATTTACTTAAAAATATTTTAAAAAATAAGATTAATAGCATATGGTTCAATTCCTAAATTTATGTGTAAAAATGTATAATTATTTTTTTCACATTCTA
>PVKN010004741.1:21217-32800 GCA_004027915.1 Capromys pilorides
CAGACCAAAAATTTGAGAAAAAGAAGGGCTACAAGGATAACCAATATTTTGGCCCTAGCCCTTCCAGTCAGTGAAGACTAAGGATATAAGAGAACCTGTACTGTAACATGCTATCACTCAGTGGGGTCCCAAATTTTCTGTACAAGGAGATTATGGAGCCACATTATGGGTCAACAATGTATAGTGTACCTAACGAGAGGCACCTAGAGAGAAAACATTCTCTCAGGTTTTCAGAGAGCAAACTGGTCAAGCAATGGCTGTGACTCATCCAGGTGGCCGACACTGTCAAAAGATCTACAAACAGCTATACACAGTCTCAGGGTAAATCCTGAGGGGACTTGAATGACCTTGTCAGATACAAAAGTTATAGTTTTTGTTAGATAGGTTTGCTGTACCTTGATCTTAACCATTCAGAAGAAAAGTCTAACCATGAGGTAAAAAAAGTAAAGCCATATAAATATACTGAACTGTAAAGGCTCAAGTCAACAGCTTCCGACATTGCCAGTTGTGCTGATAATCCACTACTATTATGGACTATTGGTCTATACATACAGCTACTTTCTCTTAGTTCAATGAGAAGAAAGATTTATTCTAATAGTGTTTATCAAGTATGCATGTTGTACTCTGAACAAATACTACGAAGACAATGATTTGCAATGCATTAATTATTGGAACTGTCCTACTAGCCTGTTGTGAAACAATCTCATTGTTATTTCTTTTCATTAAAATTAATTAAAAAATAAGATTAGTATCAGTGACTTTTCCTACAATAAAGTCTTGCCTTCCTTGGAGGGCTCCAGAATGCTGACAGTGACTTCTGGTAGTGTTTTATAATGTGTGTGTGTGTGTGTGTGTGTGTGTGTGGGTGGGTGGGTGTATGTGTGCACACACACATAAGCTTATAGGCTTCTGAAGACTTCAAGGAGCAGCCATGGGCCCTGGGCATAGACCTGTGTGACAGTGTTTGGTGGTTGGTTGTCTTGTTCAACCCTGCGAATGCTATCACTTGCACAGTTGTTAGCCACACATCCAGGACAAGTTGAGGGGCAGGCCAAGGCTTTGCAAGACCTTACGAGGGTTTTCTGAACTGTGACTCCTGCCTATTTGCAGCTCCTTTACAGTGACACTTGCCAGTAGCTGTTGGCCAAGTGAGCAGCACATCTGGCAGGAAGTCTGAGCCAGGCTTGTAGGGCTGCCCTGGGGCACCCAAGGTGCCAACACAGGTATGCGGTTTGTCCCCAAACTTCACTCACCTGGTTTCCTTGTGAGGCTAACCATGATGTCTAATTTTGCCTCTCACCAGGCCTGTGACCTGATACCCGTAGCTAGTAAAGCAGTGGCCCCATTTTACTACCCTGATTCCTCTTCTCTTAGCTGCCTAGCTTGAAAGTCCTTAAGAAAAACCAAAATAACTAGAATTCGTGTTGCAGTCTGGTACCATATGCCAACACCATGATCTCATTTAATCTCACACAGCACACAGAGAAGTACTGTGGTTCTTTACTTTACTGGTGGCAGCAGAGAAGGAGGGAAATCTGTTTGCTATCAGGATTGTTGATTTTTGTAGTACTGAGGATGGAACACAAGGCTTTTGCACTGAGCTACATCCCTATCCTCAGCCTTTCTAATTTTTTGAGACAGGATCTGTCTACGTTTTTAAGTTACCTGGGCTGGACTTAACTTGTGATCGTCTTACCTGAGCCTGACAGTGTCATGCTAATGAAAATATATAATACTCAGAGAAAGAATGCATTATCTGTTAAATTTTTTTTTTAATTCTAGTTGTCCAAAGAAAGAGCCTTAGTCACCACTTCCGATATGACATTTATAGCCAAATGTTCTATCTAGCTGGAGTTTCTCCTGCTGAAGTTGATGCAGAGCAGGTGATCATAAGAGAGGCTCTGTCTTCTTCCAGTGAGAGGCAGAGAGCAGCAGGGTCTTGCCCTGCATTTGCTGCTTCCTGGGAGTGAAGCCCTGAACAAAGACTGCAGTTTCTCTGGGTCTGGAAACAATGGAGCTAAGAAGAGCTGCCACATTTGCCTGCAGAGCTGGGGACTATGTCTTCTCAACGTATGGATATGAAACTACTCTACAGCCAGCCCCAGCTTTTCTCCAAACTATCTGTCTCCGTACTGTCTTCTGTCAGTGTGTCTTAAATTGCCACAAATCCATTAAATGGCCTAGACTTATTGCCGTATAGTTCTATGGGCCAGAAGGTCCAGCATGGGGCCCACTGGACTAAAAGTAAAGTGTGAGAGGACCGTCCTCCTCTCTGGAGGCCCCAATGAAAATCAGTTTCCTTGTATTCCTTGCTGCTTCCTCCAGCTTCCGGAGGCCACCACCACTCCTTGGCTTGTGGTCACCTTCCTCCATCTTCAGATTTAAGCAAAGTCAACTGTCTGACTGCCTCTCTCACCTCACTTTCTCTGACCCTTTCTTCTCATTCCACATTGAAAGCCTTTGCCTCCACCGAGTCCACCTGAATATTCAGACTAACCTAATTTTAGGGTCAACTGGAAAGTGAATTTAATTCCACCTGCAACCTTAATTCCCTTTGCCATTGATGTAAGCAGGTTTATAGGTCCAAGGGACTGTGACTTTTGAGGACATTCTTCTTTGTGCCATAAACCCCAAACCTTCGTTTCTCCTCTGAGGAGCTGTTTTCTGACTCTTATCCATTTGCTGGGGTCAAGAAACTCAAGCAATGCTGAGGTAGTAACAGGTCCAGGATAAATATGGTGTTCTTTAAAAACAGAATAAAAAATAGTAAAATAAGCAAACATTAGAAATGATACAGAAGGGCCAGCCAAATAGCTCAGCAGATTAAAGAGCCTGCAAGTAGGCACAGGGGCTGGGGGTTCAATCCCCAAGCCTGCCACGCTGGCCCTGCCTCTGGGGTGCACTGAGATGGCAATTAAGAGTAGGCATGGTGGCATGTGCCTGTAATCCCAGGTCTTAGGAGGCTGTAAACAGGCGGATCACAGAGTCCAATCTAGTAGTGAGACCCTGAACACCCTGTAGACTCTTCCCTATAATATGAAGAAAAGAAAGATACAGAATTTTACTAAGCAAAATGACAAGAATTCAACAGTAGTTATTATATTACATATTGTTGTCTTTAAATTAATTGTTCAGATTACCAGATACAAGTATGCAAAATTGGTCAAAAAAAAATAAAAAGAAAAATAATTTAAGCATTAACTATTCCTTTCAATAGGCCAGTAGAAATCAGCAGTAGTTATCCCAGCTATCCTGTGTATAGACATATATAGATTTTTTTTTTCCTGAATATGTGTTCTTGATGGGCTTTACCAAAGCTAAATTTGTAAAAGTGATATGTGGTCCTGGGCACACAAACTCAGCCAGTGGCAGCTCACACTGGGCAAAGTTAGAGACAAACAGTTACAGCAGCAGGCAAAATAAAATATCGGTGTCCAACCTCTGTGTTTTCAGGTTTGGATTTGGTCAAAGGCCAAGTTTATCAACAGGAAATGCCTAATGGAGGAACTTTACCAGCGTTTTCTAGACGGAGAGGACAGCCACGTGGCTCGTGAGGACGACCCTTTCTGGGATCCTGTGGAGGTTGTCCATTTGGGCTCAGCCCACATCTGGCTCCAGTCACTTGCCTACTGCATGCAGTTTGAGGACCAAGTGGAGTTTCTGAATTGCGACGGGCTGGAGGAGGCTGTGTTGCACATCCGCATCACCCCTTGCTCCCCCGCAGGACAGTGCGTATCTCTCCCTCCCCTTCTCCAGTTCAGGGCCAGTCACACACATAGCAAGCTTCAGTTCTCCTGAGACGGTGGTCAGTTGGACACCTAACACGGTCATTTGTTGTCAAATGGACAGACTCGTTCATTCATGAGTTAGCCTCACTGAATCTGACTTTTGCCAAGGCAGCCAAATCTTGAATGCCCAGCAGCGTTCAAGGCAGCTCAGCACTTCCCTGGCAAACAAAGGCTTGAGGAGGAAGTAGGAAGTGCAGGAGGGGAAGCCTTAGCCAAGAAGCAAACCCCCGAGTTGGATCCAGTCGACCCTCAGAGGAGAAAGCCAGGGTGTTGTGGGGCTCCAGCCTCTGCTGGCACTGGTGAGGTCTCCTGTCAGCGACATACAGGGTGGTTTTCCATGCTGCAGGCCTGCTCCTTGGGAGAGGCCTGACCACTTTTTTCCCTGAAAGCAGGGACTAAAATGCCTGCCTTCTTCCTGGACTATTTGATCTTCTGTGGGTATAGCCTTAGTTTTAAGCTATCAGTTCCATCCTAACTTCTGCTGTTACCTTTTACATTCTCCTGAGGATGTCTGGGGTTTTTGTTGTTGCTGTTGTCTGTCTTTTGTTTGTATTTTTCTTAGGCCATGAGCAGTTTGTATAAAAGCCTTTTAGCAGCACAAGATGCTGGCAGGGGGCTTGGTTTGGAAGCCAATGCCTCAAGGCATGCAGTGCAACCTTTCTGTCTTGCTGAGCTCAGGTGCAAAGGTATAAAGTAATGTAAAGTCCTATAAGCAAGAGACCAAGCTGACCAATGCATTATCTTTAGTGGGACTCCAAGCAACCTTCAGGTCATTTGCTATCTGGGCCTTTTAGGCTGCTTGTTCATTACACTGCAAATTACTAAGCAGAACTCTCTTACGGGTCTCCAGCTCTGAGGTTGGTTGATGTGTGAGAGCACCTGTTGGAAAGCTATCTGAATTAGTGTCTGAGCTCATAGGCCTGAGATGAACTCTGAACTGAAACAAATTCACCAAGGAAAACAATCCTGGAGGCAGTGCCAGGGCGGCCAGTGGCTTTCCCCCCCTCCCACTGGGGACCTGCCTAAATCTTCAGCACAAATTTAGTGCCCAGATGCGTGTGCATTTATTATAAGATGCAGTTCATAGAATTCCTTCTCCAGGCTGTGTGTGAGCACCTGAGATGCTCACCTTGAAGAACCAGCATAGGGTAGGTTCCCATTAAGTGGCTCCTGAATGAATGAATTTTACAACTGGTAGCATATTATCCTTCCTTTGGTGAAATTAGCTGTTCTTTAAGTATTCTATTTCATTCTGACATCACAATGCTAACTTGCTTCACCTAGCATGATTTGAAATCACGTTCCCCCGCTTGTGTTTGTAGAGCACACAGTGAGGAGGATGTGGTTATTGACCCTTGGGAGCTGCTGGGCAAGAGGATTGATTTCCAGATTCACATTGTCCGATGCCTGGGTGTCAAGTGGCTAAAGGAAGATGCAAAGCGGGGCATTCAGATGGGGTGGGTACCAGCCCGCACCACAGGTCTGTGGGCATTATCCTGATTCTGTGTGATTCCCAGAGGGAGGGAGCTGTCCTCAAGTTTAAAAAATAAGCTTATCATGAAATGTTATTCTTCCTCCACTTGCCCAACTGCAAATGACTAGTTCTCCTCCCCATTTCTTAAGGAGAAGCCACATATCTCTACATTGCGAGGCTGTAGTCAGTGAGTACTGAACCTTTATGTGATTGAAAGAGACAAATCTTCCAGAAGTATCTGGAAGAGTATCTGGCAAGAGTGTATAAACTAAGTAAACTGTTTTGATTGGGAACAAAACCAAAAACCTGTATTACAACATGACAGGGTGCACCAAGTGTGGTTATACTGATTAGGTTACAGACATACTAAAAGATAATGAAGAAAAGCATGCTTTGAAGAGTAATAACTAAATCACCATCTCACATGGAAAATAATTTGAATATTTAAATAGAAAATATTAAAGTCCTTCTACCTGTTAGATATTATCAGTCATAGTGACGATCTCATTGTTGAGTAAGATGTAGAGGCAGCAATCATGAGAACCAGTTATGAGCCTTCCTTCTACCTACCTGATGCACGGGTTCTAATTCTTTGATTCTCTGATCTCATTTTTAAAATGTGTTCCTTCTGATCTTAAACTGCATTTTATGTTCTTTTCTCAGTTATAGGATTTATGATCTCCCAATCACATTATACACCAAACCTGTATGGAGAATTGTGAATCCCCAAATTGAAGAGACTGTCCAATTCGCAGCCTTCAGTGCATCTCAGGAGTTTCTGAATTATTTACAGACAAACGCTCTCATAGTCGATCTATGGGGCCTCCAAGGTACCTTGTTCAGTAGATACAAAGGGGGCTAAGAGGGAGGCTGCTAGGGTCTGGGCAGGACCCATTCTTCCTGGGCCTCTGGTTTGCAGCCCAGCAGGTGAGTACATGGTCTACCATCTCCTCACCCTACCTGGGCTGGACAACTGAGTCTTTCTTTCCTTGATGGTGTTTCTCCCACACTGCAGAAGGGTGTGCTGAGCTAAGCTGCTCTCAGCTGGACCTCAGTGTCACAGGTGAAGGCTATATCATGCTAGACACTAAGAAAATTTCCATTGTGAAGGACACAGGCCAGGTATGTATACATGACATAAAATTGGCTTGAGGATCATCAGTGTTTATGCCCCCTAACAAAAGATTTGACAGATTCCTGGGTACCCTGAGGGGCTTAAGCCTTGGTCCCTATCCCATTCCCACTTGGTTTTCATAAGGTAGTAAAACTTGTCAGACTCAAAGGATAATCCAGGCAATCCGGCAAAAGGCTGAACTGACATCTTTTGTAGACTACATCAAATCCGACATCAGAACTTTACCTGAAGGTGCTCAGGTTAGAGCAGGAGATGGAACTCCTCCGAAACATAAACAGAACCTTAAGAGAGGAAAACATGTTTCTCAAGGAATCTCTGGAGAAAACTGGTCCTGACCAACAAGGTGAGCGACTGCTTTGGTCATGCCTGTCCCCAAGCCCCTGTATTTTTCTAATACATGACTTGCTTATGAGTTATTTATATAGTATCTTTTTCATAAACAAAAAATGCCAGACCTTTTTTCTATCCCGTAAGATTTCTTGCAATGGGTCCAAGGTGATGCTGCAAGTATGTGAATAAATGCAGATATACAAGAATGACACTGCAATAAATATCAACAAAATACAGCTGAATGAACAAAACTTGCTTTTCTGCCCTAGCCCATAAGCCATCCAACATCCTGAAAGTAACTCAGACGACAGCACGAATGCCATCAGCCAGAGAGATTAATCAAGTATGCACCCAGGAAGCCAGCTGCAACAGAGAGTTTGCTAAGGCTCTGAAGGTGTTCTACCAGAGCATGAATGTGGCAAGAGGGCAGTTTCTCAGACTGAGACAGTATAAACCTCCCGTGAGTAGCCCCGACCCTGGGAATGATCCAATTTATTTTAAATTTAGTCATCTGTGATAACTGCTTTCTCTTTGTTTGGGAATGCATTTAAGCAGATAGCAAGATAAAGCCTTACAAGCAGGGTCCTCTGCTCTCTTGGGCTTCTTATCATCTGGCTGGTTCCACATAGCTATGGCCATGCAGGAAATTCATTCTTTATGGTATATAGAATATCTGAGAAATGCAAGTTTGCTCTCTCATTATAAAACCAAATTCATCACACTAAGAGATTACAGGAGAAATGTGCTGGGCATGGTGGCACACAACTGTAAAGTTCAGCATTCCAGGAAGTTGAGACAAGAGAACTGCCATGAGTTCAAGGCCAGCCTGAGTTATATATTGAGACTCTGTCTCAAAAAAAAAAACATTGGCCAGGCATGGTGGCACATGCCTTTAATGCCAGCACTTGGGAGGCTGAGGCAGAAGGATTGGTGTGAGTTCGAGACCAGCCTGGGTTACAAAAGTGAGCTCAAGGCCAGCCTGAACTGCATAGTGAGACCCTATCTCAAAAAAAAAAAAAAAAAAAAAAAAAAGTGAAAGATTACACGAAAAAAAGCCTAATTACCTCAAAGTATACAGAGCAACATGTGCAAAAAATAAGCATCCTATTGGCAAACTAAAAATAGAACAGACATTCCTCAATCTGATAAGGACAATCTTAGGCAAACAGCAAACATAATGCTCAACACTAAGCGACTGAAAAGGTTTTTTTTTGTATCAGGAAAGTGTTAGGGATACTGGTCAAGCATTTTAAGTTCAGTGCAGCAGGACAAGACATAGGAAGTGGAAGGACTGGGAAGGGAAAGAAGGGACTGCAGTGATGTCATATAGAAATCTAACACTAAGCACCCCACATTTAGTGACTCAAGTCTCACAACCACCTGCTGAGGCAGGCACTTTGCGTAGCCTGTTTCAGTCAGTGGGTGGAAGGCCCAGGTGAGGCTCGTGAACTTGCCTAAGGGTGTGTGTTCTTAGTAAAGTGCAGGGCCTCCATCCCAGCCAGCCAATGAAGCTTTGCAGCATGCTCCCCAACTGCACCGCATGGCACTCAACACTATTCCCAGAGGACATGCTCATGTACATGGGGATCCCAAAGAGTTTATAAATAAATTAACAGGCTTACAAAGCTCTGGATTTAAAAAATCGGTATTTAAAAATTAATTGCATTTGACTACAATGGTAGTAAAAATCATTTTAAATAAAATATGCCAATGATCATTGTATCAAATATATGAAGTACTTAAGCCTTTAACATCAAATATGCGGAGCTTCTATGAAGAAAAATCTAAAACTTGAGAGATGTTAAAGACAACACCCCCACAATAAAGAAATATGCCATGTTTCCATGGCTTGGAAGATTTGCTATTGTGAATCTGTCACTTCTCCCCAGGACTGAGGGCCATCCTAAGCAAACAAAATGGAACCTGACCAAATGCCTGATAGTTCACATGGAATTGCAAAAGCAAAGAGCAGGTAGGAAGAACGTGGTAGAAGGACTTTTTATCAACTTATTTTAAGGTACTGACCCAAACAGGTTTTTCTGGACTAGAGATTTAACGTGACCAAAGTGGAGCAGACGATGTGTGTGACAATGTAGATGGTTCCATAAAGTAGAAACATGCTAACAGTGGAAATGTCTCCCCCACCCTATCACCAGGAGGTGAACAGTCCTCCCTTGCCATGCACTCCTGCCACTATGATGTACAGCGCAGCTGCAGGTCCAAAGCAACGAGATCAAAATAAACCTTTGTCCTCCTAAATTGTTTAACTCAGGCATTTGTCACAGTGACAGAAAGCTGACATGGGCTAAGTGAAACTAAACTCAATTCTAAAGCTGTATACTTGGGCCGGCCCGATAGTTCAGTGCACTGAAGCACGAGCTTAGGCAGAGCGCAGTGGCCGGGGTTTGATCCCTGGCATGCTGCGCTGTCCCTGCGAGGGGTGTGCTGAGATGGCGAGTAAGATTGGGTGTGGTGGCCTGTACCTGTAATCCCAGCACTTGGGAGGCTGAAAATAGGAAGATCACTACTAGTCTGATAGACATAGTGAGACCCTGTAGACACTATATTAAAATTTTAAAAAATAAAAAATAAAAGAATAAAGCTATACACTTAGAAATCAATTTTAAATGACAATTAAAGAAGTATGAGTTCCAGGGTAAATCCTGAGGGGATTTGACTGACCTTGTCAGTTAGCAAAAGTTACATTTTTAGTTATGTAGGTCTTGCATTAACTTGGTCTTAGCCATCCAACAGAAAAGTGTAACCACGAGGTATAAAAAGTAAAGCTATATTGATATGCTGAGCTATAAAAGGCTCAAGTCAACAGTTTTGGACAATTGCCAGTTGTGATAACTCACTACTATTATGGACTATTGGGTTATTTTGCTGAATTCAATATACCTACAATCTTTGGACTGGCATCAAATATGAGAAGGCCCTTTAAAGACTTCTCCAAATATAGCTTCTCTAACTACAATGGAACACTCATCTCTCACAAAATAAAACAAAAAAGGGGAATATAAAGGACTGTTTGTTGTGAAAAAAGAAATATATGTGTGTGTGTGTGTGTGTGTGTATGTATACACAAGATAGGATAGATATACAGCTTTCTCTTAGTTCATTGAGAAGAGAGGTTTGTACTAATATTATTTAGAAAAGCTATCATGTCTACATCTTGTCTACTATGAAGACAACAATATGCAATGTATTAATTATTGTAACTGTCCTACTAACAACAAAATAAAAATAAATGAACACACACAAAAAGAACTATGCATGAAAGACTACACTATCACTTTTGTCCTATTCTCAGGGCAGGTCTTGCTACGTAGTTTAGGCTGGTTTTGAACTATGTCCTATATGCAGTCCAGTTTCCCGAGCACTGGGATTATAACCCTGCACCACCACATCTGGCAAACCCCGTCACTTATAGAAGATACCTTAAGAGACTCTTTGTGACCTCACAGTGAAAAATGTTTTTTACACCTGACAAAACAATGACAACAACAACAAAAACTAGCTTTCAAAAAAAAGAGATAAATCCATCCACATTAAAATTGTGAACTCTGATCCATCAAGAGGCACCAAAATGAGAGCCAAAAGGCATGGAGAAAATTATTTGCAACACATTTACCATGTCATGAACTAATATCCAAATAAAGAACTCTAAATGAAAAACAGAGCTAGACAACCCAACAGAAAAAAATTGATCAAGTGCTATGAACAGGAACTTTACAAATGAAACAATCAAAAAGGCAATGACTATAAGAAAAAGTAAAGTTCATGAATAGTTTGGGATACAATGAGACATCATTGTAAGCCATTCATATGGGCAAAAATTTGAAAGTAGCAACATCAAGAATTGAAGAATGGGCCAGGGAGATAGCTCAGAAGCATAGGTACCTGCCTAGCAAGCACAAGGTCTTGAGTTTGATCCCTGGTACAAAAAAAAAAAAAAAAAGAATTAGAGAAGCATGGTTGCACTTTCTACTGATAGGAAAGAACTACTTTTGGGATGCTCTACCAGAGACAGTGATAACATCCAAGTAAACAAGTCTGAGCGATTAACAGGATAACTCAGGGAAATCACCACTTTTAATAAATGTCAGTTGTAGCGTTTATAGAGAAGTGCCAAGAATGAGACCGTTTAGTAAGCTTCAGGTTTCATGAGTTCTTATGACCATCTGGTATGATTCAAGACTTATTAGCATTTAAACATGATTCACAGGTTGTAAGCTGGCAGACAAAGGGGTGTGTTGGCTAGCCTGTGCAATGAACTGTGTTGTTTGGGTTTGGGTATCCTCTGATTAATTTGTCAATAAATACCTGTGTACATCTTGGTCAATGAATGTCTTTATGGCAAAATTTGCTGTGAAACTAGTAAAAATTGCTCATAATATGCACTGTCCAAATTACTTTCGGTCCTATGATTAACCTGTGACATTGATGATAATCTTTTCTTATTACAGCTGGGGAGTTCTGTTGAGTGTATTGGTCAGAGCATGTATACTACATTGGTGTGTTACCTGTTGTTAAAAATTTTATAAAAAGAAGTCTGATATAGGATTTTTAATTTAGAAAACAGCACAGATTATTTTTCTAAAGTTTATTTGCTGAATAAATGAAATTAGCATTGTTATACAGTAATACTTATGGCTACAAAAATAGCATAAATTATTAACTGCTTTTATACCTTTTAAGACAGAAATTGGACCATAAGCATCTGTTTCATTAAGGGTCACTGATTATGACTCACTTAATTGTTCTCTTTTTGCATGTGTATCTCAATTCTCATGATGCCTTTCTGTACTGTGTGACTTGCACAAATGTCTGTAGGTAATGTAAAAAATCATTGC
>PVKN010004742.1:0-32699 GCA_004027915.1 Capromys pilorides
CGTGGCTGAGTCCCTGAATGAAGTGAGGGATCTTGCTCAAGTATAGCGTTATCATAGGGATATCACTTAATTCCGTTAGAAAACCTGTATTTCTGTGTAATGTTCTGCTCCTATGTCCTGCTTTATTTTTCTTCCAATATTATCTAATATTTGATGTATGTCTAATTTTTTTAGAATGTGTGCTTTATCAGCAGATTTTTCTGCATACCTATAGCATAGGACCTGGAACATAGGTGGTGTCTGTTAAATATCTGAGTGACTAGCACTCCAAAATGTTTAATGTTGTTGCTTTAGAATATTGCTATAGGGGCTGGGCGTGGTGTCACCTATAATCAAAGCTCTTGGCAGGAGAACCACTGTGAATTTGAGGTTAGCCTGGGTTACTGCGTGAGTTTAAGGCTAGTCTGCATATTGAAACCCTGTCTCGAAAAGACAAAAAGACATATTGCTGTAGGACATAATTGGTGTGGCACAAGGCTTAGTTTTGTTCGATAACTTGTAAGCCTTTCCTGGCTAGGTTTTCTTTGTTGCTATATTCCCTTCCCTTGCCCAGATTCTTCTGTGTCAGCAACATGTACTTGAAAGTCACTGAAAGAAACCATATATGTAAATGAAGAGAGATGTCTTTAGTGTGAATAGAACCAAACTGTAACGCAGAAGCGACTGCAGAGACCCGGAGCAGTCTCTTTGACTGTAGAACTAGGCTGAGCAGGCGGAAGAGGGGCGGCACCACCTTCACTACAGTCTTCAGGTGCGTCCCCCCTGACTGTGTCCGTCACTTGCCAGCGACTCTCGACTCTCGTCTCTTGCTGGGCTTGCTGCAGCAGTGCATCATGTGGCCGCCTCTACGAGACATGTGCGCACACTTAAGCAGCTTGCTGTACCAAGTGTCTGGAGGCTGATGGCCGCCTCTGTGAGCACCGCCTGGCACTGGAGAGGCCGAAGGCAGCTTGTCTCAATGCATTTAGCACTAAAATATTTATGCAAGGTTTTCTTTTCCTGTGCATATGGTTTTTTACTCCTTGCCTTGCCTTTTCCTGTCCCGTCCTGTCCCTCTATCCCTCCTCCGCTCCCTCCCCTCCTGCTCGATGGCACTCTGTGTGGGGTGGGAATGAGGATTGGGATGGAGCTCAGTGCAGAGGCCCTGGGTCTAGCCTCCAGTACAGTACAACAAAAATAACAAGGCATTTCCGTTCTTTTTATGTAGTTTTGTTTTCTGTAATACTGGTATGAAGCAGTTGTTTTATAAAATAGTCACCAACTTGTTAAGGCCTCTTTCTATTTTTGGCAACTTTTAGTTCCTGTTCATTGTGATATTCATGAAGTTATAAAGAAGCATGTTTGTGTTTTGAGTTATGAATGATATGTTAAAATTTCCCAAAAGCAGATCTGCTGAGAAATGTTAGCTGACAGCCAGACTGGAGACAAAAGAATCACCAGCTAGCATGACACAGCATTCTGGAACTGCACAGCAGAGTGCGACAGAGGCACTGAACCTCTCAGTGGCCCTGCAGAGAGGCTGTCATGTGAGGTTCCAGATGGTGCTTCTGAGACAGTGCGGCAGCACACACACGATGTGACCTTGGCAGATGGGCTTGGGATGTGCACGTGACAGGTTTCTTAAAGATCTTGAGCTTTGCTTGCTTTTATCATGTAAAATGAAATTTAATATAAAATCGTATTCTTTACTTTTTATATACATAAGACATCCTTAAAAATTTGTTTTTGCTACATTGTTTACAACAACACATGTAACACATTCTAGAAATGAAAAACTTGGCTTTTAGTAACTTATACTTTAGTCAGCTAGAAAAGCAGTTCTATGTAAATACTTCATCTCAACAACTAAAGCCTGGCTACATTTAATTTTTATTTTATTATTATTATTTTTAATTTTATTTATTTATTTGTTTACTTGTTTTGTTTTTCTTTCGTGGCTGGCTCAGCCTGCCCTGGTGGTGGGGCTGGCGCAGCATGTGGTGCCGGGGATCAAACCGCAGTCCCTGCAGTTGCCTGACCTTTCCTAAGCAGGCGCTTTAGACCACTGAACCATCTCGCCAGCCCTATTTTTTTATTATTATTATTATTATTATTATTATTATTATTATTGTTACTCTTTTATTGCATTTAATAAGAAATAACAATGTGACAGTTTCAAAACACATTAGTAGTACATTTCCAGTATTTGATGCAATGCGTATTGTTGTCCTCCTAATAGTTCTGCAGAGCACAGGGTGTAGATAGGATAATTTTTCTAATCGTTATTGGTACAAAAAAAATTCTTCTCATTGAACTAAGAGATGTGATATTTTTATACAATGGAATATTACTCAGCTATAAAGAATGATAACATAGAAGACTTCATATATAAATAGATGTATCTTTTTTTTTAAGATTTATTTATTTGTTTATTTATTTGTTTGTTTGCTTGTTTTGTTTCTTTCTTTTTATTTATTTATTTTGTGGCTGGCTCAGCCTGCCCTGGTGGTGGGGCTGGCGCAGCATGTGGTACCAGGGATCGAACCACAGTCCCTGCAGTTGCCTGAGCTTTCCTAAGCAGGTGCTTTAGACCACTGAACCATCTCGCTGGCCCCCATAAACAGATGTATCTTGAACATATACTCATCAGTGAAATAAACCAGACCTACATGTGTAAATATCTTATAGTCTCCCTAGTGTAAGAACCCAAAAGAAGAAATAAAAACAGAGAGGCATAACACAGCTGAATGGAAATCAAGGAGTTAAAGGTTAAACAATGAAGTGAGTGCAAGCAGAAAACATAGGAAACATGGCAGGAGCAAAACCATGCACAGGATGAGTTAGGTACGGTCCTAAGAACCTCCAAAAGGTTTATCACACTGAGCATAGCAATGTGTGACACTAAAACTATGCTTGAAATGCCTGTCATTGTGGTCTTTTAGATGTGTGCTACTTCTAATGTAATTTTAGTTACTGCTATACTCTCGAGTAAATGTTTGGTTTACAAGAAAACAAAGATGTATTATTATTATTATTATTATTGTTATTATTATTATTGTTTGCGGAACTGGGGCTTGAACTCACGACCTTGCACTTGGCAGGCCGGCACTTGTGCCATGGAGCTATCTCCCTGGCCCCTAATATTTAATTTTTAATGGATGTGTAAAACATTGTATATGTGGCATTGGGTGTGATGGTAGATGCTCATAACTCCAGCTGCTGGAAAGCTGAGACAGGATTACAAGTTCAAGGCCAGCCTGGGCAGTTGGATGAGAGCCTGTCTCAAAATAAAGAGGTGGAGGTGGGGGTGTAGCCGAGTGCATTGTGGTCTCAACCCCTTCCATATGGCAGAGAGTTGAACTTAACTGTGAACTTACAGTCTAACATGTTCAGTTCCACCTCACTCCATTTTTTTGGTTAGTACATGTTTGCAGTATGTAACTATTTCATTCATATGCATGTTGATGCATGTGATTTTTTATCAGTATGTGGCTTGAGCGCAATGGCACTCGGCCACTCAGCTGTATTCCTAGCCCTTTTGGTTTTACTTTTTTATTTTTGCAACAGAGTCTTGATAGGTTGTGCATGCTGGTCTTAAACTCTTGATCCTTCTCCCTTAGCCTGTCCAGTAGCTGGGATTATAGTCATGCATCACCACACTCAGATAATTAGAGGCATCTTTAAAGTGGAAAAATGAATGCGCAAGAAAATGATAAAGTGTTGCAGCTCTGTGAACCAAACATATTGAAGCAGGTGTTTTGATTAAGATTTGTATTTAACCCTGCCATGCGTGTCATCCCAGTTACTCCAGAGGCTGAGGCCGGACCACTTGAGTCCAGGGGTTTGGGGTCAGTCCCACGCGTGCCAGACTCTTTCCTCATAAAAAAGAAAAAAAATGTATTGAATTATATTGATGTTTAATGTAGCTTTTAGTTTTTAAAATGTATGTGCTGTAGTGATCCATGTATTACTAAGCCTATTGTTTGCCTGGAGATTATTGTTTTATATGAATTAGCAAATGTTGCTTATATTAGGATGATTTCCTTCTTGTGCTTAGCATGTAGTTACTCTCTTTTTTTGTGTGTGCCGGCAATGAAACTCAGGATCTTGTGCTTGCCAGAGAGGTGCTTGTACCACTGAGCTGTCTCCCTGCCCTGTATTTACCTTCTTTATCTGTAGTGTATATTATCTGTGCTTAGAAAATCAGTATAAAATTTTAAAGTTTTTACAGCTGCTGTAAAAAATGATATATACTGTGTATTATTTTTTAATGTATAATATACTTAAATATCAAGTTACGTATCTACACACAGATGGCAGATGGCCACGTCTTAGGATGGCTCGGTTTACATCTTATATCTTAGCGCGGCTTTCTCTGTGTAGCCCTGGCGTGAGTGTGAGTTGGAGCACCTGTGTGCATCCGTGCGCACACACACTCCAGAGTGAACTGCACCTTGGCGTGTTTCTGTGATTGGAGCAGCATCATGTACTCAGGCACCAAACAGTTCCGTGGAACTTGTGGATAATTTAGGTAAAAATAGGATAATGTAAAAACCCCTTTTAGGTTAAATTTGTGATAAACAGCCCCTTAATCTTTCAGAATGAAATCCAGGCTCCAGACCCTTCGATGTACTTACTGCTCATAACTCTTCATAGCCTATCTCCAAATTCTTTTTCCAGCCTTGTTCCTAATTAAAGTCTCAGAACTCACTTGTACTTGGTTATTTATTACTTAAGGGCTCTGTGAAATGCTTTAGAAATTCCATGCATTATGTTGATGTCACAGCTTTGCTCAGAGAGCTCCCGCTGCCTTAATTGCCCTGCTTTTCAGCTCCACTTGTTGAAACTCTATACACTCACTCCAGGCTCCATGCAAGAATCTGCTCTTGAACCCGGACATGGTGGTGCACCTGTCATCTCAGTACTTGGGAGACGACACGAGAGGATGGCTGAGTTTGAGGCTGGCTTGACATAAATAGTGAGTTCAGGGTCAGCCTGAACTACGCAGCGAGAACCCGTCTCAATGAAACAAAACAAAACAGACAAAAAACAGTCAAGCAAACAACCTCCCAGCTCTTCAGGAAGGCTTCCCTCGCGTACTGCCTTACGCTTTGATGCTCATTTGTGGGTGTGTTCTCTTATTTCCTGCCTCTCCTATTTGCCCAAAAAGTCTTTGAGACTATACTGTGTTCTCAAACCCTTACTGCTCTTTGCTTCTTCTGAATTGAGGCTCCACAGTGTTCTGAACTGTGCTTCCTTCATCTCTCAGTCTTCCTGTATGTAGCACCATAACTTGTCTGTATTAGAAGCTTTAAGGTGAGTAGTGATCTGGATAGTTAACTTTGTTTTCAGGTAAGCCATTTGTTATGGTTTGTGTCTAGGTGTCCTCCCAAAGCCTCATGTGGTCATGAGGCAGCTTCTGGAATTTGTGATTGATTATTGTGGTTGTGGGTGCTGCACCTCCCCTGGGGCAGGTGATGTGCATTTCAGTGTAAGGAAGAGAAGTTGCTTGAGCTGCTTGAGCTGCTGCTACCTACCCGCTTAGTGCTCTTGCTCTTAGCTGCCACCATGAAAGGTTGCCCTCTGCCATGTGCCACTCTGCCTTGGAGCCAGCTGACTATGGACTGAAACCTCCATTAACTGTGAGCTAAATAAAGCTTTCCTTCCCTCATTTTGAGTGTCGGGTATTTGTCCCAGCAATGAGAGAAGAGTAACTAAGACATCATTACATAATAAAATTGTACATGTAAATACTTAGCAAAAAAAAAAAAAAAAAATTTTTTTTTTTTTTTTTTTTTTTTTTTGAGACAGGGTCTTGATATACATGTAGTTTGGGCAGGCCTTGTGCTCACTTTTGTAGTGCCCAGGTTGGTCTCGAACTTGCAGCAATCCTCTGTCACAATCTCCTGAGTGTTGGGATGATAGGTGTGTACCACCAGCACAGTGTGTCTGGGGTTCCATGGCCCGCACAGTATGTGGGTCCAGGGATTGGCCAAGTAGGTGCTTAGGCCTCTGAACTATCTCCCCAGTCCCAGGATTTTTTTTTTTTTTTTTTTTTTTTTTTGTATTTAGTACAGGATGTACAGAGTCTCACTACACAGATTGGATTTATAGTGATTCTTCTGTTTTCAAGCTCCCAAGTGCTGGGATTACAGGTGTACACCACCATGCCCAGTCTCACTCACCAGCTCTGAGGGCTGGGCTGGCATGACACACCAGGAATTGAACCCCTGTTCCTGCACTCTGCCTAAGCAGGTGCTTTAGTCTGCTGAGTTATCTGGCTGGCCCAGGATTTTGTTTTTTAATTAAAAACTTTTGGTTTTAGCTGGGTGTGGTGACAACATGTCTGTAACCCTAGCACTTAGGAGGCTGAATTGGGAAGATTAATGAGAATTTGAGAGCAGTCTGGGCTACATAGTGAGTTTAAGGCTAGTTTGAGTTACATAGAGAGACCCTGTGTCAAAAACTCAAACCAAACAGACTCTGTTTCTTTTATCTTTTAAGAAAATATAGTATTAAAAGTTTAGAAATATCGAAGACAAAATTATATGATCGTGGAAGCCAACAAGTAATGGCAGTCTAAGATACTTTTAAACATTGCTCATTAATTTATTTTGTCTGCTTTCACTCTATATCAGGTCTTCTTTTTACTTGTATATTTCCATTACACCAGTAACCATTGTCTCTTCATGTAGATTTATCTATTTCTGCCTAACAGTTCATTTTTTCAGGGTCTGAGCCAGGAACCTGGTAGCGCTAGGCTGTGCTCTTCTAAATCTCTCCTGAGACGTCTGAGGCTGCAGCCACCTGAAAGCCTGACCCCTGAGCCTCTGCGTGTGCGCAGCTCCTCACACTGTTGGCAGGAGGCTGGGCTGCTTGCCCTGCGTACTTCCTCGTTCTCAGGAGCCCCAGGACAAACCAGCCAGCTTACTCGAGACTAACAAGGTGGAGGACAGTGTCTTTGATGACTGAGGCAGAAGTCTCCTGGGTCCTTTCTGTAGTGTCAGTTGGGTCACTCAGCAGGCCTAGTCAGTCAGCGTGGGAGGACGGTATCAGGCTGTAAGCGCCAGGAGCGCTGAGGCTCCCTGCGGGCACCGTGGAGGCTGGCTGTCCCAGACGGAGGGTGCCAGGAAGCAGGAAGGAAGAAAAGCCAAAGGGCCTCTAGTTCTTCTCAGATTTGGACTTTAGAATATAACAGTCCCATTTTGTTTGGAAATGATGAAGATTCATCAAACTCTTATAAAGGTATATTTATGTCAGCTTTTAGTAATACATACGCATATTAGCTTTCAGATTTTTAATACACTCAGTTGTCTAGCCTTAGAGAATGATTCTTATTTATTAGTATTAATACTGTATAAGACTATGTTGAGGCATTTTCATACTATTTATTTTTTAAATGTATTTTAGTACAGGGTCCATAGGGTCTCACTACACAGATGGAACTCATAGTGCTCCTCTTGTTTTCAGCCTCCCAAGTGCTGGGATTGCAGGCCTGTGCCACCATGCCCACTCTCAATTGCTGTCTCAGTGCACACCAGGGGTGAGGCTGGCGTGGCATGCCACAGATCCAGTCCTAGTCCCGGTGCCTGCCTCAGCAGGTGCTTTAGTCCGCTGAGCTATCTGGCAGGCCTATTTTTATTCTTGACAATTACTTTTTTATAAAGATGAGAATAGAAATTATGTTAACTTTGAAAATTTTAATGATTTTTTGTCCCCAAATACCAGGTATTAAACCCAGGTCCTTGAGTATGCCTGGCAGATACTGTGCTGCTAGGCTATGCACCTAGTCCCAGAGCTGAGGTCTTGAAGTCAGATGTGGTGGTGCAGTCTGTAGTCCCAGTGCTCTGGAGACTGAGGCGGGGGGTTGTTGCTTTGAGTTTGAGGCCAGCTTGGTCTCATGATGTGTTCAAGACTGCCTGAATTATATGGAGAAACCTTGTCAGAGAGAGAGAGAGAGAGAAAGGGGGGGCGGGGAGAGAGAGGGATTGAGATTTGAGGTAAATACTGTAATGGGATTAGAATCTAGAAAGTCTCAATTCTGAGCCAGGCTCTTCTCCATTATTCCATTGTATCTTAATCTGTTGTGTCTTTGGAGCACAGAGAATATATAAGCAGCAGGGTACTAATTTGTGATGTTTTTCTTAAAAAGTCGCATCTACATAATGAAGACAAATACTTATTATTCACAAAAACCACTTGTGTAAAAGGAGTGTTGTTTCCTGAGTTGTGTGTGGGTCTCATGAGTTTTCAACCCTATAGTTAACGCTCCGTATTTGTTACTTTCTGCCATATGCTTTGCTCACTTGAAATTATAGAGAACTGGTAGCAAGCAACATAGATAATTCTGGATATTCTGATTGAACTTGATGTGGAAACGAAGTATAATTTCCTACTGTAAGCTGATTCTTGTATTCTCAGACTTACGAACTTTGTCCCACTAAAATAATGAAAGTATGACTATTCCAAATTGAGGCAGTGGCAAATGACGTATTAATCAGCTTCCTAGTTACTCTTAAGTGTGATAGTCTCATAGTAATCAAGCCTTATAATGTATTTGACTAAAAAAGAAAAATGGAATTAAGGACTAGGCTGTGGCTTAGTGCAGAACATGTGCCTAGCCCATGTGAGGCTCTCAGCTCCTGCGTTTGACCCCTGGCACCTCAAACGGGGACGGGATTAAGAATGAAGTATGTTGTGCTTGTGCTTGTACTTATGCTACTCAAGATTCCAGAGTTATTGTCCAGATACTCAGAACCCCTGGGGAAGGACCTGGCAGTCGTAGAAATGCCCATTTCAGATGGTATCCATGTCTTCATGTATAAGCCTTTTTTCCTGCAGTGAGCTGTTTATGCACATTAAGGTTTTCTTAATATCCATAGTGTTGTCTTTGTATAGGAAAAGAAAACTGGACACTCTCACTACATTGAGTCACCTGTCTCTTGAAGCCTAGAGCAACATGGGGTTTATGTAGTCATTTGAACCCTTATTTATTTATTTAGGGAAGGATCTACTGTTTGTTCACAGTCTCACTTCTAGATTGGACTCATAGTGATCCACCTGTTTACAGCCTCCCACCACGCCCAGTCTCAAATGGGTCTCAGCTTGCCCGGGGGGGTGGGGTCAGCACTGGCCCGGCAGGCCTGGAGATTAACCCCCAGCCCCTGCACTTGCTTGCAGGTTATTAATCCACTGAGCTGTTTGGCCAGCCCTGAAACCTTTTTTAATACTGGTCAAAACTCACCTTTCCAGTTGATGTTGAAGTTTAGCTTTTGGTGCAGTTTCATTATACTGGAAATAACTTCTGCAGGTTGAGGTGTCAGTGAATATATACAAACAAGCTGTTACTGTCTCTCACATAGATTGCCTGACACACCAAATCCCCTTCCATGTGGAACCAGGAGAGAAGGTGGCCCAAGTTCGGTGGTAGGGGTGAAACAGCATTGTGTGCCTGCATAAATTGCCAGAATGAAACACATTAATCTAGATAACCAGTAGGCACTAAGAAATGATGTGGGGGCTGGGACTGTAGCTCAGTGGTGTAGCACCTGCCTGGCAAGGACAAAGCCCTGAGGGGCTGGCGAGATGGCTCAGTGGTCTAAAGCGCCTGCTTAGGCAAGCTTAGGCAGCCGCAGGGACCGCAGTTCGATCCCCAGGACTACATGCTGCACCAGCCCCACCCCCAGGGCAGGCTGAGCCGGCCATAAAAAAAAAAATGGACAAAAGAAGATGGAAGCTATCGGTATTCAGTAACCTAACTTTGGAAGTGATAGCCAGTTTTGATCTGTTCTATTTGTTAGAAGCACCTTGCCAAGTCTAGCCCACTCATAGGGCGGGAATTAGACAAGGGCATGAATATCAGGAACCAGGGATGGTTGCAGACATTTCAGAAGGCTGCCTGCCACAAAAGTTAATGAGGAAGTGAGTGGAACAAGAGAACATGGAAAAAATACTATACTTGTACGTACAATGTACTGTGATTGAAATTAAACTGTTCTCTTGACAAGACCCAATTTTAGCTAAAGTTAAGTCTTACCAGTGACTAAACTATCAGATGATTAGTATTTTTTTAAAAATAGATAATGGAAATATGGCTAAATCACATAGCATCTTTAAATACTGCCAGGCAGGCTGGTGTGTGGTGATGTACACCTGTGATAGCAACAATCGGGAGGCTGAGGCAGGAGTATCACGGCAAATGCGAGGCCAGCCTGGTCAACGTAGACCTTGCCTCCGAACAAAAAATACTGCTAACCTGTGTATTTAGAAAAGATAGAGCTTTCAGTATGGTATGTATCAGTCATTGGTTCTCAAGTCCCACAGTGTGATAAGATCACCTTGGAAATTTCCAAACAATAATACAAGGATATTGGGTTTTTTAGCAAGCTAAAGAAGTCAGAGTCTCTAATGTGCTCCAGACAAAGTCTTTTGGGTTTTGTTGTTGTTGATTTTTTTAAGACAGGGTTTTACTATGCAGTTTAGGCAGGCCTTGGACTCTGAGCATCTTTCTGCCTCAGTTTCCAGTTTCCTCAGTGCTGGGATTATAAGTGTGACCACCATGCCCAGCAAGCAAGATAAGACTTACTTTTAAGCCCTCAGATGCTTAAAACAAGCAGCAAGTATTAAGGATTACTGATGTCAGTGGACTACAGTACTTGGTTAACCTGAGGGATCTGAGGTCTGATGCAGGGGCTGGACAGCTTAGTTGCCGTTTGATCTTCATTCTGGAGGCCACTGTCTGTATAGTAGGAGCAACCCCCTACCCCTCCCTGTCCCGTTTCTCCCCCACTTCCATACACTGAGGAAAGGCCATGGAAGGACACAGAAAGTGGTTGTTTTTGAGAGCTCTTACAGAAGCTAAACTCAGTTCAAACTTTCTGGCCTTCAACACTGAAAACATAAATTTCTCCTATTTAAGCCACACATTCCATGGTGTTTTGTTATAGCAGCTAGAGGAGACAGACTCGCTGGACCAGAATTCTCATGAGAAGATTGTTGAGAAAATAGGTCAAGTCGTGCAGGGACTTGGGGACTAGAGCAAGAATTTTGAATTTCCTCAGCTGCTTCATATTCTGTTTACCAGAGCAGACCAGGGAAGAGGTTGGCTGTGTGAGGAGGAGCCCATTTGTAGTGGTTGATTTTGGTTGGCAACCTGACTGGATGGAAGAATGCCTAGAGAGTTGGTAAGGCATGCGTCTCTTCTGGGCATGTCCTTGATGACATTGCTAGAGTAGGTTGAAGTGGGGTTCAGCAGAGTGAGTGGGAAGACCCAGGCTGGATGTGGATGACACTTTCCAGGAGCCTAGGACCCATAGGGAAGGGGAAGCAGAGGGGCAAGTTAGCTCTTTCTTGTGCTCTTCACAAGGGTGCTTTTTGCTGCCCTTGCCCCCAAACATCCAGGTTCTTCAGCCTCGGGTTCCAGCCTTGTGCCAGGCAGGCCCACCAGCCTTGGAGTTGGGCTGCATCATGTGCCTCTTTTTCACTCTGAGGACTTTGGGTTCCTAGGTTTCCCTGGCTCTCCATCCTGCAGACTGCCTTCATGAAACTTTTTTTTGCCTCTGATTATCTGATCCAATCCAATAAATTCCCTCCTGTAATTATGTGTGCCCTATTGGGTTTTTGTCTCTGGAGAGCCCTGCTAATGCAGTAGTGGGCATTTTAAGCAGAAGAGTGATTTAGTTAGATTATATTTGGAAGCCATTTCCAGTGGCTGCTTTGAAAGAAGTCTCCATAGCAATGAGAGGAATGTTAGCATATTACGAGGTGATGAGAAGCCACTTGTTTTTACATATATTTTAAAGTAGAGTGGAAAGATTTGCTGATGAATTAGATGTAGGTGTGAGAGAAAGGAGAATGAGTACAGCTTGCAAGTGTTTGATCTGAGCAACCAGGAAAAAGGAGTGGTTTCTACTGAAGATTTGAAGAATGGAAAAGCAGGAAGTGGGAGGAACCAGGACTGTGTGTGTGAACAGCATGCAGGTTATTTTGAGATACTACTTGACATTCAAACAGAGGTTGGTGGTGTAGGTCTGGACCTCAGGGCAAACAGTAGGCCTGGTGATACACATTTTGGAGTTGAGTGTTTCTCAGCCTTAGATGTTCATTAAAATTAGCTTGGGTACGTCCGTAAAACTTGAGCCTGGCCCCAGCCGTATACATTCCCCGTAAGTGAGGCACAGGCTTTCTTATTTTGATTTAATAAGTGGTTAGTCAAATATTTTCTAGACAGCTTTTATTAAGATATAATTGGAATATGTTAAGCTGCACGACTAGAGCGCGCCATTTGGTGCTGTGATGTAAGAGCACAGCTGCGAAGCCAGTCCGCAGTCAGGGCTGTGCGCACACTCCGCATTGCAGCTCATGTTCAGTTTCTTCCCCACTTGCTCCTCGCTTGCCATCTCTCTTCTGTTTTCTTTAGTCTGACATTCTCCCACCTGAGGAAATTTAGCTGCTTAACACTAATCTTTTTTTTCTGCAATGTAGGTTAGCTTGCATTGTCTATAATTTTATATAAATGGAATCATGCACCATGTACTCTTTTTATTCAGGTTCTTTTATTCAGTATAATTGTTTTTCATCTGTGTTGCCAAGGGTCAGCAGTTCATTCCTTTTGTTGCTGAGTATTTCGTTGTATGAGTAGACAGCAACATTTTCTTTATCCACTATCCTAGGGAGTGCTTTTAGTTTGTGGCCATTATAAAGTTGCTGTGCACATTTATGAATAAATTTTTATGTGGGCTGTATGCTGGTACATATCTTGGAATGAGAGGTGGGTTTTACAACTCCTTTTTATGTTTAAATATGATGGGCTTTAGGGGTTTATGTGTGTGTCCTAGGGAAAAGTGCTGTGTGTGTGTGTGTGTGTGTGTGTGTGTGTGTGTTGGGAATTGAATTTAGGGCCCTGTGCGTGGAGCTACATTCCAAGCTTTGAGGAAAGCATTTATGTATAGATAACTATTTTTATTCAGAGCCTGTAATCCCAGATCCTTGGGAGGCTAAAATGAGATTGTAAATTCCAGGCCAGCCTCGACAATGTAATAAGACCCTATCTTAAATATAAGAAAAGAAGGTAGCTTATTCTTATTATGATGGAGGCCCTAAGTTTAATTCCCAGAAGTGTAAAAAAAAAAAAAAAGAAAAGGAAAGAAAAAAATTATTTAGGAACTACTTTCATTATTAAAATGATTTTAATTTAACAATTTCATTTTATTTATTTGAGATAGACTCTCATTATATAGTGTAGATTGTTCTTGAGTTTGTTTTATATTGAGTGCTCAGATTGCAGGTGTTCACAACCATACCTGGCTTTTTTTTGTCAGGGGGCTGGCTCAGCCCACCCTGGGGCGGGGCTAGCAAGACATGTGGTGCCAGGCATCAAACCACGGTCCCTACACTTTGCCTAAGCTTATCTAAGAAGGTGCTTTAGACTGCTGAGCTATCTGACAGGCCCAACCTGGCTATTTTTATACTGTGTATTTTTGCAAATCTTACTTGTAACATTCAGCAAATTTGACTTGTTTTCTAGGCTTAGATATTATAGAAAAGTAGTGCAGGTGAATGTGAAATCAGAGCTGAGAACCATTACACACAGTAATTCTTGAAGCAAGGGACAGGATGAAGTTGCTTAGGGAAGCACCATGCCAACCCAGCGTGTGTGAACAGGGCTGCAGGGCTGGGTAGAGGCCTGAGAATTGCTTTTCTCCCAGGCTGCAGTTTGGATGCTCTGTGAGGGTGGAGTACCCAGAGAGCGTTATAGTAGGAGCTTCTCGAGTTAGGCTGGGGCCTCACCTTGGTTAGAGATTGGGACATGGGGAAGTAAGTGGTGAGGCGAAACAATGAGAAGTGTGGTGTCCTGGAAGTTAAGTGAAAGGAGTTTTCAGAGAGGGAAGGAGCGATCCAGTTAACTAAATGCACACTAACAAAGCTAAGAAAAAGCCGGTGTACCAGCTGAATTGTTCGATGTGATGAAAGTGGTTGCTGATGTCCTGAAGTCAGTGTTGGTGGATGCAGACAAAAGCTGTGATTGATGTGCGCCTGGGAGAGGGTGGCCGAGAGAAGTGTAGCAGCACAAGGCAAGTCACTTGAGGCCTGTTGTGGAAAACGGGGATAGGACAGCTGCTAGGAAGGGACAGAGCCCAGAACGGGTGCTTGTGGTAAAAGGTAGGAGCTGTTATAATTGTTCTCCCTTACTATGGTTCATATGGTTATTGGACACCTCCGTAGAGAAGGCAGTGCTTTTGGGGCAGAGAAGAAAGTAGGTAGGGCGGGCTTGGGAGTATTGTCTTGGAGAGGTGCTTGATGAGCAGAGAGGGGCGGGTCAGACAGAGCTGTGGAGGGTGAAGTCAGAACACACAGGCTGGGGGCTGTAGGCATTTGAGTTGGGTGGCTTTGGAACTGAAAGGCTGTTTTGTTTGTGGAATAGGAATTATGGTTACTCCTTGTGAAAATGATAAGTTTTCTTTAGTGCTCTGTTACCAGTATTTAGAAGAGTGATTGGAGCCAGGCACGGTGGTGGACATGGGACTCTAGTGCTTAGGAGGCTAAGGTGGGAAGATTACCACGAGTCTGTGGCCAGCCTGGGATACATAGCAAGAACCTTTCTCCAAAACAAATAAACAAATAACCCCTCCAAAAACAATGATTGGAACACAGTGAGCCTTCAGCACACTAGCATGAGGGAGGGGAGAAGGATCAGGTAGTAGAGAGGCATGTTAGTGAGAATGGTGAGGAAGGAACCAAAACAAAGGGACTTAATGTTTCTTTGGCTGAAAGGAGAGAAAGATGGAACGTGATCTGTTGTCCCTCTGAAGGTTTTCCTTAGTCTTTCAGGGAACACTAACCCTAGAATGTGTTGCTCTTTAAGGAATGAGAGTTTTTTTAAGACCATTAACCGCTGAGCACCCTAACCTAGCTTTGGTAACGCTGGTGTAGGTGATGTGTCTTGTGAATGCTTGCCAAGGATTAGTATTTGTAAGGAAGAAGGTCTTCCTTGCCGCCACCCCTGGGGAGCCCAGGCCCGGCTGTGCCCCCACCTCTGTAGAGCTGAGCGTGATGGGCCTTCTGAGTAGCTTCATGCGGGTTCTTGGAATGGTGAAGGGTCTCATTCCTGGCACTCTGTAAATGCACATGGGCAAGTGACAAGGAGGAGGAGGGTTATATTGGGCCTGAGGAATGAATTTAACTGCTTAGTGTGTCTAGCTCAGCTCAGCAGTTGTTACGTTGCATTCCTCAGTCACACCTTTAGAGATAACTGAGGGATAAGAATGAATACTAAGCAGCTCGCACTCAGAGATCAGTATCTTTAAGAGAAATGATGGAGTTTTCTTTATATTGACAATTTTTATACTATTTTGTCAGCATAGATAATTTTGTTGGAAAAACAATGAACCAAATGTTTCCACTATACTTACTGTTAGAATGTTACTGAGAAGACAGACAGTTGTAATATTGACAAATGTTATTTCATTATTTGTAGCTGGAGAAAATGCCTTAAGGAAGGCTTTTATTAGTAATCACTTTATAAAAAAAGCAGATTTGTACACTAAGATGTCATTTTCACAAAAAAAGCAAATGACTCAAAAATATGAAAGCAATGTTTTTTCAAGAAAATGGATTCATGGCTAGAAAATAGATTTCTGGTGGCACACATCTATAAAACCAGCACTTGGGAGACTGAGAGAGGAGGATTTTAGTAAGTTCAGTAAGTTCAAGGCCAGCCTGCCCTATACAGTGAGACCTTGTCTAAAAAGAGCATGGATTCCCTAAAAATTGGCACCTAATCAAATGTGTGATCACATGGCTAACAGGTGCATTTACATTATTATATTTAACTGAACATCCATATCACAAGATGTTTATTAAGCATTGAATACATATAGGATCTGCTGTAGTAGATGCTGGGCTATAAAAATAGATCAGATATAATATTTGACCAGTTGTTAGGAAAGCAGAAAATGGCCCTGCAAGTAAACTTGTGTTACGGAGGACTGTGGCCACAGCTTTGCTGAGGTGCTACAGGCCCCACAGCATTTGACACACTGCATTTCTAAGTTTTTGCCACGAACAACAAATAACATGTTCCATAGATGCTTTGTGTAGCCAAGGGTGGTGGCACACACCTGCAATCGCAGCATTTGGAAGGCTGACGCAGGACGATCACTGGGAGTCCGAGGCCAGGCTGGGCTACACACTGAGACCCTGTCTATAAAAAAATGTGCTCTGTGTACCGAATTTTAATGTGTAGAGAAGGAAAACCACTAAAGCTAATTGATAATTTTGTAGATTAATTCACTTAAAATTTTCAAAATAAAATAGCAAATCTTTTTTTATATTTTCAGCCTTGTTGAAAAAAGACAAATAGGCATTACAAGATTATTTTTTCTTTTGGTGGTGCTGAGGATGTAACTAAGGCATTCAGACATGTACGGACCTTGAGGCCCCACCACCCTAAATCACTGGCCAACTTTAATCCTTGTTTTCCCTCCTCTGTTGGCCCTCATACTACTGCAGTTTTGCCCTCAAAATGCGTTTCGCAAACACTGCCAAACCCTACACCAAAGCAAACCTTCATTTAGCTTCTTTCTCACTGTCTTTCCGTCTTAAAGTCTCAGATGTAATCTCAGATAAGATGCATCGCAGAGGCCCGGCGGGGGAGGTGCCAGCAGCCCGGCTGGAGTGGTACTGCGGGACCCGGGGCTGTCCTGAGCATCTGCACCCTCGTGTGCCCCTCCGTCCCCTGCAGGCTGCTTCTGCTGACGTTCTCTGTCTCCCATGACGAGGTTCCAAGTGCGTGTCTGAAAGCAGCTTCTGGAGAGACACAATCCCCGTACTGTAGACCTACCTATTCCTTAAGTGTGCAGTTTATTGATTTTTAGTCCACAAGGTTATGTGACTATCACTGCCATTTAATTTTAAAATATATTAATTTGCACAAAAAGAAGCTTGCTACACATTAACGGTTAATACCCATTCCATTCCTTAACTAGCCCTAGGCAACCGACCACAAATCCATTTTCTGTTTCTTTGGCTTTGTCTATTTGTGATATTTCATATAAATGTAATACATAGTCTTCCGTGATTGTCTTCTTTCACTTAGTATATTGTCAAGGGTCACTACCTTATGGCATCAGATAGTACTTCATTCTGTGTGTACTGGGCATTGAGCCCTGGTCTTGCTTATGCTAGACGTTTTACCACTGAAGTGTGTGTCAACTCTTTTAATCTTTTGCTTTGAGTCAGAGTCTTACTGAGTTATTTAGGCTGGCCTAAAACTTTCTGTACTCGTATTTTAGTCTCCTGAGCAGCTGGGCTATAGATGTGACCACTCCTGGCTTCTTCAGCCCTGTCAGTGGCTAAATACCATTTTATTATACGGATCTATGTCACATTTGATTCATGTCTTTAAGCACATTTTGGGTGCTTCTACATTTTGACCATCACAGATAATGCTCCTGTGAAGTCAGGGACAAGCGTCTGTTTGAGCATCTTTTCTGTCCTCTCGGGCATGTATCTGATTAGTTCATCCTATGCAGACCTCTGGGTAACATGTATGCTATCTCTGGGTTTTATGTTTTCTATACTCTTTGAAATGTGTGATCAAGAATGTGATAGCAAAGGACTGGTCAGATAGCTCAGTGGATTAAGGCTCCTGCTTAGACAGATGCAGGTACCAGGGTTTGATCCCCAGTGTGTCATGCTGGCCCTGCCCCCCTAGGGCCCAGATTGAGACTGGGCTTGGTGATATGCACTGGTAATCCCAGCATTTGGGAGGCTGAAAACAGGAGGATCACTACAAGTCCAATCTGTGTAGTGAGACCCTGTAGACCCTGTACTAAATAGAAAAAAAAAAAAAAAAAAAAAGAATGTGATAGCTCTGTGTTAGTGTTTCTTGGTAGCAGGCCTGGAAGCCAAGGTATTGGCTTTAAGCTACATCCCCCACCCTTATTTATTATTTATTTATTTATTTATTTAGAGATAAGACCTTGCTAAGTTGCTGAGCTATCTGGGTTGGGCTTGAACTTGAGGTCTTATCTGCCTCCCAGTGGGCTTGAGTTACAGTCATGTGCTACCATATCTGGCTCTGTGCTGGGCTTAAAAAGATAATCAGGATTCATGTTGTTCGCATCAGTTCGTGAGCCATTCTTCACTGTGTGCACATGCTCCCAGAGTACCTTTGAGAAGTTGCTGATACGTGGTCTGCTGGCATCGAGTTTTAGTTGCATATGGGCTATGGACATAAAAGATTTCAAATCATGATAATTTGTTTTTGTGTTTCTTGTTTAAAGAATATGAGCAGTTAACAACTGCACATCAAACTTATAATAACCGTACAGAAAAATTTCTTCTATTTTTTTCCTTAAATTTTCTAAATTACTTTCATGGAATTGCTTCTCAAGATCTAGGTGAATTTGAATTGAAGTTAAAAGATTGTTGTTTTAAGTACATTAATTCCCCTAACTTTTACTTTTCAGTTTGTGTAGTTTGAGTTATCTATGATCAGTCACTTACTATATAAAAATATTTAGAGAAAGGGATCATAATCCATAACTTATTATAGTATGTTACATTAATTGTTCTATTTAATAATGTTAGTGTTAACCTTACACTCTGCTTAATTTATAAATTAAACTTTATCATGGGTATACCTGTATAGAAAAAGTACCCTAGCTAGCTGGCTAGGTATATTTACATAAGTATATACGTTTTAACACAGGCATACACTGGGGACTGGGACATACCCGCATGGATAAGAGAGTCTGTTGCGCTTCACTGTGTACATAGTATTACCTCAGTACTATATTTCTAAACCAGAGAAAGCACATGCCTTGGAGGAACAAAAACATTAACATTACAAATGTGGCCGGAAGTTGGTGAGCTAATTAGCCTAAATACTTGGTTTTAACCATTCGTTTAGAAGAGTCACTTGCTGTTAAATGTAGATTCCCAGGTAGCGTGCCAGACGCTTGTGTCTGAGTGGCTCACCTCCAGCACAGTGAATGTCTGCAGTGCTGTGGGTATCGCGTTCTGTTTTGGAGCTCATGAGAAGGGCTAGTCTGGTATTAGTGTCTAGCAGATGCCTGGAGTCTCATCACATAGCAGATTTTTTGTAACTAGTAAAGGACTATAAGTATTTTAAAGTTAGATTTTATTGGTACATTTTAGATGACAATAACAATCACATTCATCAAAGAAAATTTGTATTTGCACTTTATAAATTTTTTTCAAATTCCTCTGCCTTCCCTTTAACATTCTTTCTTTCTCCATTTACAAAGCTTTGTTTCCATGTTTTCCTTTTCTTTTTTTTTTAACTTTTCCCTTCTTTCTTTCCCCCCCTCTCCTTTCTCTAGTTCTCCTCCCTATTTAAACATTTTCCTCCTATTCCAAAATACATTTTGGCCCTTACTCACAACTGTTGGTTTCTCAGACCCGAGACACAGTGTGATAATTACGCGCCTTGATGTATTTCACTTAAGAGTATGGGCTCAAGGTGCATCTGTTTACCTAGAAATGTCTTGAGCCTTTTCTTCTCTATGATAGAGTGGTACTCCATTGTATAAAAATAATCATCTTTATCCATTTATCAGTTGATGGACACTAAGATTGTTTCCAGTTTGGCTCTGACCAACTGTGCTGTTATAAACATGTGGTATGATGCTTGTAATTCTTTTGAGAAGACACCCAGGAAGAGAATGGCTGGGTCAAATGGAACTACCGATCTTCGTTTCTTGAGAAATCTCTCAGCTGATTTCCACAATGGTCATGACAGTGTATACTCCCAGAAACGATAGAGCAGGGATTCCTTTGCCCTAGAGCCACAACAGCATTTGTTATAGTTTGATGCTTTGATAACAGCCATTCTTTCTAGGGTGAGATAGAATCTCAGTGTTGTTTCATTTTGCAACTCTAGAATGACCAGTGATGCTGAACGTTTTTCATGTTTTTATTTATCATTTCTACTTCTTAATCTGAGAAATGTGTATTTCTCAAAAATAGTGCCTATTTTTGGACTGGGTCTTTGAATTTGGAAGGTCTTTTTTTTTTTTAAATTCCTTATATGTTTTTGAGAATAATTATTTGTCTGAGGAACATCTGGAAAACATTTTTTCCCACAGTTTCCCACATTGTGGGTTCTTCACTCTGATGATGGTATTTTTTGCTGTGCAAAAGCTTTTTAGTAAGATGAGATCCTATTTGTGGATTATTTGTGATAATTTCTGTGCTATTAGGATTTTATTCATAATCTTTACCTACACTGGTGTCTTCAAGAGTTCTGTCTATTTTATGTTCCAATACATTTATTGTTTGTTTTAATATTTAGATCTTTGATCCATTTTGACTTTAGTGCATGGTGAAGGACATGGGTCTAATTTTTGTCTTCAGTATGTGCAAAGCCAGTTTCTCCAGCATCATTTATTAAAGAGGTTATCTTTCTTCCAGTGAATGTATTTGGCCCCTTTATCAAAGATAAGGTGGCTGAGTGTATCTGGAGTTGTTTCTGCAGCTTCTAATCTGTTTCATTGATCCCCAGGTTTATTTTTTCCCCCAGTACCATGCTGGTTTTATCACAGTAGCTTTGTAGTATAATTTCAAGTTGGGAAATGTGGTGCCCCTTGCTTTATCTTTGTTGTCCAGAACTGCCTTTGCTGTTCTAGCTCTTTTCTGGTTCCAAATGAATTTTAGGATTGTTTTCTCTAATTCTGTGAGATATGTTTTTGGAATTTTCATGAAATTGAAATAAATCTGTATAAACAGCTTTGGAACTATGGCCGTTGTTACTCTATTGGTTCATCCTACCCAAGACTAAGGGATGTCATTACATTTTCTGATATCTTCAATTTCCTCTTTTCAGAGTTCTGTAGTGAAAGCTGTATAAAGCTATATAAAGCTTTGTAAAGGTCTAATACTTCCTTCATTAGATTGAGTCTTAAACTTTTTATTTTTTTGGAGTGCTATTTTGAAAGGTATTGTTTCCATAACTTTTTTCTCAGTTTTTTGTTTGTATACCAGAAGGCTATTGATTCTTCCTGTAATGTTTTATTTTAAGGTAATTAAAAATAATAAAAGCCACTGTTAATTTCCTGTCATCTTGCTTTGACATTCTGTGTAGTGTTTTGAGGAACCTCTATACTGATTTTCCAAGCGGCTATACTTGCGTTCTCCCAGCAGCGTGGGGCGCTCGCTCTCGAGGCGCTTGCTCTCTCCCAGGTGGGGGGGGGGGGGCTCTTTAGCCATGCACACCCCAGCTTCTGGTCAGTGCTTGCACTTTTTTCTTATTTTTGTTGTCATTGCTGGCTTGTATGTTTTGATTTTTTGTTGTTGTTGTTGTTTGTTTTTTTGTACAAAGTCTCACTACGCAGCTTGGACTTGTAGTGATCCTCCAGATTTCTGATTGCCAGTGCTGGGATTGCAGGTGTGCATCACCATGCCTGGACTCCATCGCTGGTTCATTGTGCCCAGGGGGCAGGGCATGCAGAGCCAGGGATCACACCCTGGCCCCTGTGCTTACCTAAGCAAGCGCTTAGTGTGCGGAGCTGTATCACTGGCGCTTGGCTTGTATGTTGTTTTGAGAGAGCATTTCCCTCTGTATTTCAGTCTGGCCTTGCATTGGCAGTTCTCCTCCTCAGCTTCCCAAGTGTTGGGATTGCGAGTGTATACCACCATGACCCACTTTTGTTCTTTCTGTTTTGGATGACACCCATCTGCCTGGAGATAGAATTTCAGTGCAGCTTGGGTTTGTGTTTCCTTGAAAGCTTGAACTCTCTATTTCTAAACTTGGGTCCTGAGAATCCTCCCCACCAAGACACACCCCTCAGATGGTAGGAGTACCCTCCACACCATCCGTCACCTCCATGAGACTCAAGATGAGTACCTGGAGGTATTTAGGTTCAGGCTCTTTTCTCAAAATTCATCTTGAAGTATCCACCCCAGTGGAGGCAGCCCCACCCCACAGCACTCTGAAGTGTAGAATTCTGCTGCAGCTTTGAAGTAGACCTTTGTGCTTCAGACTTAGCCATATGGTTACCTTAGTCGTTTCGCTTCTAGGAAGTGGTGAAAGATAAAGTGCATCAAGGCAGGCACACGCATATGTGCACGGGACAGCATTGTTGGGAAGAGCAAAACAGCAGAAACCACCTGCATGTCTACTGGCGGACCACACCCAAGGGTGGTAAATAAAGTAAGGAAAATCTGCAAGGTATCAGCATTACAGGGAGAAGAAAAGGCCCATTGTGGCTGGGGAGATAGGTTGGTGGTCGAAGCGTCTGACTGGCAAGCATAAGATCCTGAGTTTGATCCCAGTACCATGCTGGCCTCGAAACCTGGTAGTGGCACATGCCTGTGATTCTAGTGCTGGGGAGGCTGAGACAGAAAGATCACTGAATGAGCTGCATAGTGAAACCCTGTACCAAATAAATAAATACATAGGTAGGTAGGTAGGTAGGTAGTACATTGTAAACACATGTGTAATGTAGCCCCCCGCGTGATGTAGGCAGCGCAGTTAGATAGAAACAGTATAGGCAGTCAGACAGGACAGGCCCTTGGAAGGAGCCACTATGGAAGACGAGTTACCTTGCAACAATGCGAAGCACAGGCACTCCCGCAGTGAGCCAGAGCCAGCCCGTAGAAGACTGAACAAATGCACCTACGTACCTCCCTGGGGATCAGCCTTGGGAGTTGGTATTTTAAGTATTTTAAAAAGCCGGAAGGAGTCCCTAACCCAACTCTCCACAGAAAAACCAGTCCTTTATTCCTGTCTGCTTGCTATTTGTTTCACATTCCCATTTGATCCCAATTTAATCAATGTTACCTGAGCATTTGTGCTTAAAATCTTATTGGTTATCCATAGTTTCACCCCAGCTCATGCCCATCTTGCAAGTATCCATATTTCCTACTTTAGACCCTCCTCACTTTGTGATTTTGCTCTATAAAAATCCCTAGAAAAGCCAGATTCCTGGGCCAGTGAGATGGTTCAGCGGTCTAAAGCACCTGCTTAGGCAAGCTTAGGCAACCGCAGGGATGGTGGTTCAATCCCTGGTACCACATGCTGTGCCAGCCCCACCCCCAGGGCAGGCTGAGCTGGCCATAATAAAAAACAAACAAACAAAAACAGGATTGCTATGAGTCCGAGCTGTGTAGTGAGACCCTATATTAAATACGTTTAAAAAAAAAGTTAGAAAAGAAAAGCTAGATTCCTGGTCAACCATTTTGGGGCCCCTTCTGTTACTCTGTCAGACAGATGCTTTCTTTCCCCCAATACAATGTTCTGCTCTTAACTTCCGTTGTTCCTAAAATTCATTCTTCAGTTTTAGAGGATGTGAACTCCTCCCAGATAACTTTCAGGATGGGAGTTTCTTTCCTCTATATCATTCATGTTTAAAAAGAAAAGCTTACATCTGGGCAGACATTTTGCTTGGTGAGCACAAGACAGTTCTAGAAAGATGCACAGCAGTGTGTGGTGGGCTATTGTAGGGGTATTAAGTTGTGTTTATTTTCCTGTGTTTCTTTCTTTTTATTTATTTATTTTTTGTGTGTGTTTAGTACAGGGTCTACAGGGTCTCACTACACGGATTGGACTTGTAGTGATTCTGCTGTTTTCAGCCTCCCAAGTGCTGGGATTACAAACACATGCCACCACGCCCAGTCTCAGTCACCATCTCAGTGCACCCCTGATGGCAGGGCTGGCATGGCACACCATGGATTGTCCGGTTCCTGTGTCTGCCTAAGCAGGCGCGTTAGTCTGCTGAGCTATCTGGCTGGCCCAGGATTTTTTTTTTTTAAATTAAAAACTTTTGGTTTTAGCTGGATATGGTGGCACATGTCTGTAACTCTGGCACTCAGGAGGCTGAGTTGGAAAGATGAATGAGAATTTGAGACCAGTCTGGGCTACATAGTGAAGTGGTTTTTTTTTTGCTGGCTTAGCCTGCCCTGGGGGTGTGGCTGGTGCAGCATGTGTTGCTGGGGATCGAACCACAGTCCCTGTGGTTGCCTAAGCTTTCCTAAGCAGGTGTTTTAGACCACTGAACCATCTCACTGGCCTCTACATGGTGAGTTTAAGGCTAGTTTGAGTTATGTAGAGAGACCCTGTGTCAAAAACTGGCTGACTTTCTCTGCCTGTGTTTCTGTTTCCCCTCTATGGGCAGTAGATGGTGTTATGGTTTATGTCTAGTTGTCCCCCGAAAGTCTCAAGCAGTCATGGGGCAGGGACTTCTAGAGTTTGAGACTTGACTCATGACCCACTGGGATTATGTGTTTTAGTACTGATGGGATTATGGGTCTGAGTACTTCTGAGATTATTGGTGTGACCTAAGGTGGATAGGCTGAGGCAGAGTCTGAATGTAATATAAAGAGACAGACAGACAGACGCGCTCTGTTGCTCTCTGCTCCCAGTTGTTCTGTTGCCTCTGTCATTGTATTGTTACTGTTCTGCTGCCATGAACTGTATGCTCTGTGCCCTGTTCCACTCAGCCTTGGGCCAGCCGAATATGGACTGAAACCTCCAGTAACTGTGTCTAAATAAACCTTCCTTCCTTCATTTTGAGTGTTGGGTATTTGTCCCAGCAATGACAGAAGAGTAACCAAAACAGATGGTCAGGCTGTTTCATGAGGGCTGTTGATTTTTGAGTGTTGACTTTGTATGCAGCTATTCTATTGAATTTGCTTACTAAATCTAGCAGTCTTGCAGTGAAGCTTTTAGGGTCATCTATGTAGAGTATCATGTAATCCACAAATAATTAACTTTCTTTCATTTTATTTGTTTCTGTAATTTCTCTGGCTGATGTGTCCAGAACTTATATTGAGTAAGGGTAGAGGCAGTGAGCATCTTGGTGCTGGTTTTAGAGTGAAAGCCTTCAGTTTTTGTTGGCTATAGTTGGCGTTTAGCAGATAGAGATTAAGCCATCTATTCTAGTTTTCTGTAAGTTTTTTGTTTTGTTTTGTTTTCATTTGTGTATTTGGTCAGGATCTTACTACACAGATCAGACTCAACAGTGAGCCTTTTCCTTTCAGCCTCCTAAGTGCTGGGATTACAGGCATGCTCCATCATGCCTGGACTTTGTCGCCTGCTCAGTGGCCCCAGTGGCAGCGCGTGGCAGAGCACGCAGGACCATAGATTGAGCGCTGGTCCTGGTGCTTGCCAAAGCAGGTGCTTTGTCTGCTGAGCTATCTTGCTGGCCCTTCTGTAGGGCTTTTATCATGAACAGGTACTGGACTTCGTCAAATGCTTTATCTGCACCTGTTTGAAATGATCTTATGTTTTCTTGTCTTTGTTAATAAGTGTATTACATTTATTGATTGATGTATGTTAAACCATCCCTGCATTCATTCCTAGAATAAATACAAGATGGTCATGGTGTATAATCATCTTGATGATTTGTTGCATTGTTTGCCAGCATCTTCTTGAGGAGTTTTGCATCTATGTTCATTAGGGAGATTGGCTTGTAGTTTTGTTTCTTAGTTGGGTTCTTCTCTGGTATTGGTATCAAGGTAATGCTTGCTTCCAGGAATGAATTTCAAAGTACTGTTTTCCTTCCAGTTTCATTTGAGTTTCAGCCTTAGTGACATTAATTCTTCTCTAAATTTCTTGTGGAATTCAGCAGTGACTCCATCAGGGTCTAGGCTTTTCTTTGCTGATAGATACCTTTGGGTTCTTTATTCTAATATGGTGGCATTTAAAAAATAGTAGAACCCAGTCATGGAAGCACACAGTGTAATCCCCACCACCTGCGAGGCTAATGCAGAAGGGTTGCTGGGGAGTTGGAGGCCAGCCTAGGCTATATATAGCAAGACCGTGTCTCAATAAATAAATAAATAAATAAAGATACAAACATAAAGAATGGTAGAATCTATATATTCTAGTATTTGGCTATCTTTTTGTTTGGGGCCCACTTTTAGTTTTTTGAGTTTTTTTAGTTTTATAACGGTTGATATTTTATTTCATTCTTTGCATGAGCTCTTCAAAGAACAAAGAAAATTTTGCTTAAATAATTACCATATGGATCTTTTAGGCCTTTTAACGTCAAATATACGTAATATATGAGATTTTGATAATTGTATTTTTCCTTTCCTTAGAATTGTTTGTCAGTTCTTATCCTAAGAATTATTTTATCTTGTGCATACTTGTAGTCCCAGTGCTGGGGAGGCTGAAAGCAGGAGGATTTCTGTGTAGGACAATCACCATGAGCCTGAGTTGAGTAGTAAAACCCTATACCAAATACGTTTTTAAAACGCAAAACAAAATGATACCACTTTCTTTTTCTTTCTTTCTTTTTTTTTTTTGGTGGGACTGGGGTTTGAACTCACAACCTTGCACTTGCCAGGCAGGCACTTGTGCCATGGAGCTATCTCCCCAGCCCGATACAACTTTCTTTTCATCAAAAACGTATGGGCTGTCAACCTTTTCAAAAGGGCAGCTATGGGGCCGGTGAGATGGTTCAGTGGTCTAAAGCGCCTGCTTAGGAGGGCTCAGGCAACTGTGGGGACTGCAGTTCGATACCCGGCACCACATGCTGCGCCAGCGCCACCACCAGGGCAGGCTGAGCCAGCCACAAAATGAATAAATAAAGAAACAAACAAACACAACAAGCAAACAAATAAATAAATAAATAAAACTTAAAAAAAAAAAAAAAACTTTAAAAAAACAAAAGGGCAGCCATGATACGACTACAAGAAAGGAATAAGTATAAATAAGTTGAAATCTGTTACCGATGTAGTGTAGACTCACTACCTTCGGGATGCAGTAAACAAAAACCTGAACTGCTTTACAATCAGGGATGCGTGCTTTGGGGTAGTGTGTGTCTGAGCACGCACAAGGCCCTAGTGCAGTCCCTGTCACATGGAACAAACCGAAGCCTCAGCCACCACAGAGCTGTGCAGTCCACCTCTACACCCAGGGCTGCTGCTGCGCCTTAGGCTAACCCAGTCACAGATCAATTTCTGAGGGGAATGATTAATTGCCTCTATATCAAGCACCCAGGGCTTCTTTGTGTTTGTCGTTTTGTTCCCAAAACAATACGCTATAGCAGCAATATTGAAATTTTATTAGATATTAAATAACTGGACATTCTTTATAGTGTACAAGGGGATGTGCATGGATTATTTACCATTTTATGAGACTTGAGCATTTGTGGATTTTGTGTGTTGTTTTTCTCTTTTTGAGACAGGGTCTTGCTATGTAATCCAGGCTGGCCTTGAACCTGCAGCAGTCCTCCGCCTCTGCCCCGAGAGCTGGGATTACAGATGTACACTGCCATGTCGGGCTTGTTTTAGAGGTTTTTTGAGATAGGGTCACAGTGTATGGTTCCAGCTGGCCTTAAACTAACTCTGCAGCCCAGGCTGTCTCAAACTTGCAGCAATCCTCGTGCCTCAGCCTCTAGAGCACTAGGATGGATTTTGGTGCCCTGCAAGTGTCTGGGACTGCTGTACAACCAATCTCAGGCAGATGCCAGTGGCCAGTGAAAGGTTATTGGCCACTTAGGAACTTGGCCAAAGCCAAGTTATTTTAAAGTCTTAATAAAACCCTTTATTTCATCGTTTCCTTAATCTTCATAAAATGTCTTGAAAATGTAAAACTCTTTAAAAATCTCTGGTGATAACTTTTTTCTTGGTATAATGATAGTTATATTTAATCAGTATTTAATCATGGTACACAGATTTATGTGTGTGGCTTTCATAAAATTTACTTTTATGCAGTTTACTTTTGCTTAGTTTTCATTTGCTAATGAAATTGTACAGGGTAGGGATTTTGTTTGTCTTGTTCATGACTAATTTTAATTACCTTACGTACTAACCTTGACACTGGTAAGTTTACAAGAAATTTATCACACAGGTGTCTTCTGAGAGTCATTGATTGATCAGACTTTTGAGCAGGGGTATGGTGGTGCGTACCTATAGTCCCAGCGCTGGAGAGGCTGAAGCAGGAGGAAGTTGTGAGTTCGAGACCAGCCTGGGCTATAAAATGAGCTTAAGGGCAGCCTGAACTGCATAGGGAGACCCTGTCTCAGAAAGAAAGAAAGAAAGAAAGAAAGAAAGAAAGAAAGAAAGAAAGAAAGAAAGAAAGACAGACTTTTCAATTTTGTTGGCAATATACCATGAGAGATTTGTGATAAATTCAGATTTCATCTAGTCATTTTTATTCATTGAGATGTATTATATTGCTTTTATTTTCTGATCTGTTTAGCACTTTAAAGTTTTCTACTGTCCTCCAGGTAGAACAGGGGCCACAAAGCTTTTTAGGTTCTCCTTTAATAGAGTAGTGTTCGGTTGTGTCACTCTATAACCCTAGATGAAGAGACTTTAAACTTCTAGGTCCTAGCACTAGTAAAGGGTTTTTCAAGTTTATTCAGCTCCAACAGAGCAGCGAAGGTCTTTATTTCAGTAACCTAAGATGCACATACACACTTGAGTTCTTTCTGCCAGTGTTGAACTTGGTAATCCTAGAATTGATGAACAAGGTCATAATCTTCAAGTGCAAATAAGTTAACCTTCATTAAAATAAGAACAAAAGAGTGTACTAGTTGTGTACTACACGTCTAGGGAAGCCTGGGATAAAAAATGAAAAGATATCAGTCACAGGAAAAAATTTTAAGAAAAAAAATAAGGAAAATTGTTGATGATTTAAAATAAAACCAACAATAAGGAAAACGAGGTACAGAGATCACCTAATTGCTTATCAAGCCACAAGCCTCCCATGTCCATCTGACCGGAGGCCAGCTTTGCTTAGATTTCACTAAACTTGCAAGGGTGACGACGCGCTGTCATCACGCACATCAGTCTACCTTAATTAGAACAGTCCTGCTCTTGGCTTTGGTCAGTGTCCCTTCAGCTTCCTCCCCGTCTTCAGCTTCAGGTCTCTCACTGGGGAGGCGCCTCATCCCTCTTGTCCAGGTGTGTAGCAGAGCACAGTCTTCTGAGCTGTCCTCAGCTCCGCTGCTTCAGTTCTACCCCAGGCCATTCTGATTGCGCCATCATATGCACCTGTACTGCTGTTGCTTCAGGTTGGATGTGGTTGTCTTGTAGCTTGTCTCCCTGATCGCTAATTGTTATTCCTACGTGGGTTTTGCCTCCTAGGGTGAGAGACTATATATTTGTAGATTATTTTATTCTTACTGCAAAGCATATATAGCATTTTAGAAGAATTCTATATTCATAACTCCCTTAAAAATGATTTAACTCAACCTCATGGCTTTATGAAGCAAAATTATACCTACTATATACTTTCATTTTCTCATTAGTAGGCCATTAAAAAAGGAAATAATTATTCTGGGAGATTGTGGAGAGTTCAATCTATTAAGTGTGAAAAAGACCATATAGTGGTTGTAAAATTTATGAATTGGGAAATTGGGATTATTTCCTTCAGTGAAAGTGTGACAGGGTGTTGAGGAACAGTTACTGTGTAGCACAGGGCTACCAGCTTGGAGCTCATGCTGCAGGGGTGAGGGCGGGGTTGGTCGTGTTACAGAAATGTCCTGTGCCTAACTAAAGCATAAGGAAGTTCTGGAAGTCATCATGGTACATTTGAGACCCTTTATGAAGACAGAGAAAGCAGGAAAACTATTTTGGCAGTACTAAAGTGAATGTCAGTAAGTTGTTGATGTGTTAGTAATAATAGTGGCAATACCTCCAGCTTATTTAATAATTAATAATAATAATTATTATTATTGTTATTTTGGTATGGGGGATCAAACTTGGGACCTTGTGCTTGCCAGGCACGTGCTTATGCCACTGAACTATCTCCCCAGCCCTACTTCCAGTTTACTGACTGCTAGGAATTTCAAGATTTCCACTCTTCAGTTCAAAACAGTGTAAGTTTATTTTACTGCTTTGTTTTATCTTAATTCAGTAGCACTTTTATACATTGATTTGACATTAAGTTTTGAGATAGGAGGAGTCACAGTACAAAGAGCAGTAAATGAAGCTGATAAAGTCATAATATTATGAAAAGACTGGGGAATCTGTAACACCTGTGAGGCGAGACGGCGGCAGCTCCTCGGGTGCATCTTGTATCTTCGAGTGACTCTGAATTTGCAGTGACTCACTAGTAGCCCAAGTCATTCTTTGTCATCCTTGCCATGCTTTTGAGCATTCTTTCTCTTGTATTCTAACATAACTGAAAAAGAAGCTAAGTTGGTGTTGCTTTTCCTTATTACTCCTTGATTAGTCCTGTAAATGGTTAGTCCTGGCCAATAAATAAGTAAGCTTAGTGGAAGGATCCCTTTTCCTTCTCACGTTTTGGGGCAGGGGTGGTTGTAGCAGGGGCAGGCGTGGGCAGCCCAAAAGATTTAATCCAGGGCCTCACACATGCTAGGCACATGCTGTACGGTTAAGCTACATTCTGCAAAGACAGACTTGCACTGTGCTGCTCGGCCTGTCCTTGAGCTTGGGACTACTCTGCCTGAGCCCACGTGTAGCTGGGGTTATGGATGTGGGCCAGTGGCCCTGCTCCATGCTCAGCGATACGCCTTTGAAGTAACAAATGTAGCAGCTACCCTGACCTGATCATTGTACGTCGTGTACATGTGCCACAGAACACGTACAAGTACTGTGTGTGGGTTAAAAAGACGAGCATGCCTGTAGTCCAGTACTTGGGAGGCAGAAGTAGGATGATTGTGAGCCCAAGGATGCCTGGGGCTACACAGCATGTTAAAGGCTAACCTGGACTGTACAGTGAGACACTGACTATGACTAGACAAAATGAAAATAAACAATAACAAATATTTCTTATTAAATGTTAAATCTTGCCATTCAGCCTTCAACAAATAACCACTGGACATCTGTTGTTTTTTCCATACAGTGCTGCATAGTAGCTGTACAGTGCTGTCAGACTTCAGCTGATACTTCCTAGCTGATACGTGATGCCATGGATCAGTCCTGGTCCCTGCACTTGTGTAAGCAGGCACTTCGTCTACTGAGCTATTTCACCAGTCCAGAATTTAGGGCTTTTGGACTGAGCTACATCCCCAGCCCTTTTAAAATTTTTCAAGACAGGGGCTCAGTCAGCTGATAAATTGCCTAGGTTAGCCTCAGTTTTGCAGTCCTTCTGCCTCGGCCTTGTGGAGTGTTGGGCGCACAGGAATGTGCCATCGCCTGTCTGCTTGTCTCTGAAGCTGCTTAATAGTCTCTCTGCTGCACACCCCTTTTCTCTGCTGTTCCCTGTGCTCCATCTCAGACTTTTCACTGCAGTAGTGCCCGTACTTGCCAAGTGTTTTCCTTTTCCTTAGGCTTCTTTTCAGTGTGGTCCTTGACATCAGCATAACTTGGAACCTAGTTAGAATTAGGAATTCTTGGGTTGGGGAGATAGTTCGGTGGCATAAGTGCCTGCTGGGCAAGTGCAAGGTCCTGAGTTCAATCCCCAGTGCCAAAAAAAAAAAAGGAATTCTTAAGCACCACTTGCAGAGCGAGAAACCTGGGGTAGGACTTAGCAAGTTGAACAAGCCTTCTGGAGATCTGCCTGTACCGTAAGCTTGAGCACCACGGCCTTGAGAGTTCTCAGGCTCTTTTCCCTAAGTCAGCCATCAGTTGCCACCCCTTCTTTCAAAATCATTTATGTTGTATAACTCTGTCTGTGTCTCTAGCCCTGACTTCTGTCAGTCCTTTTTAAATTGTGTTCACTCTTGTCTTGTGTGTCCTCCCAGTCCTTTACATGATGTAGGTTCTGAACAAGATTCGGGATCCATTTCCTGATATCCATTTTACATACTGTTGCCTGTTTCTTCCCAGCCTTGCAACTTTAACTATTATATTGTGCAGTATTTTTTTTTTTTTGCTGCTTTTTTTATTCTGATGTAGAAGAGCAAAACAACAAAAGATCTTTAAAAAAAGTTTACTATCAAAATATGATAAAGATTTTCTGGGTAGCAAGCTTGCCATTGTTGATATACCACATGTTAAAACTAAATTTTCTCTCCTTTTTCTTCTTTCCAAGGCCTTTAATTCCTTACTTTTCTTTCTCTCTTTAAAAGACTATTAACTTTGACTCTTGACTCTAGTTGCCCACGTTCTTTTATAATGTGAGGTGTCCTCAACTGTTGGTTAGTAGATGATAGGGTATATGGCCCTGAAAGGTGGAATCAGTCACGGTAAGATGCTCCTTTATGAGCCCTGCAGTAGGTCCTTCATGCATGCTTCCTAAATGAGCACGTGAGGAAATTCAAAGGCCTGAGCAGATTTCCAAGGTGGAAAATACAGTGATGGCTGGTCATGGGTTGCGCGCCGTTCTGCGGTGCTCTGGGAGGTGGGAGCAGAAGTCCAAGTTCAGGTGCAGCACAGAGCTACTCAGTCATGAAAGATGGAAAGGTTGCTGGTGCAGCTCCTTGTGAAGGCGTTAGGTTCAATGCCTGGGATCCTCCTCCGAAAAAAGCATAGTGAGATTGTGGCTAGAGACGAGAGATTTCAAGAATTTGAGTAAAAAGAAATGAGACATTTTTGTATTTAATAAGTGATTAAATTAAACACTTGAAAGGAAAGAACAGGGCTGGGGATATAGGTTCAGTGGTATAGCGCCTGCCTAGCAAGCACAGGTCCTAGATTTGATTTCCTGGTTTTAAACAAAGGAAAGAAAAGATAGCCACTGTCACAAATATATATTTCTTTCTCTGAAGAAGGGTCAATTGAAATATTACTTTGGGATTTGGGGTGTGGTTCAGTAGTAACATTTGTGTTGTGACATGCAAGGTCCTGGGCTTGATCCTCAGCACCAAGAAAATACATTGCTATTCCAGTGCAAATGT
>PVKN010004743.1:0-32696 GCA_004027915.1 Capromys pilorides
AAAATAGATTTTCAGACCTTAAAGACACCATTGCAGCTAGTGAAAAGGTAAGAAAAGATCTCTTAATAACAACTAGCAGGCAGGAAAAAATAATTCAACATCTGCAAGCTGATGCAAAGTTGAACAACATAAGACTAATAGGCATCAATGAGAAAGGAGTCTGTACAAATGATATAAAAAGAATATGGGAAGAAGTAATAGCAAAAAACTTCCCAAATGTTTTGACATTCCATTAACTGAAGCATATAGAACTCCAGCTAACATCAACCCAATTAAAACCAACCCTGGCATATAATAGTCAACATCCCAGAAATTCAGCATAGGAACAGTATACTAAAAGCTGCTAGAGAAAAGAAACAGACCACATTTAAAGGAAAACACATCAGAATAATGGCAGATTTCTCCTTACAAACCATAAAGTCAAGAAGAGCATGGAGCAGATACTTTAAGTCTTGCAAGAAAGCAAATTCTAGTCCATACTGCTATACCCTGCAAGACTCTCTTTCAAGTTCAATGAAGAAATGAAACACTTCCAGGACAAAGAAGAGCTAAAGAATTTCATGATGACAAAGTCAACCCTGAACAGTTTACTAAAAGATATTCTGGGGCCAGGGAGATAGCTCAGGGACACAAACACCTGCCTGGCAAGTGCAAGGTCCTGAGTTCAATTCCCAGTTCCTCAAAAAAGAAGATATTCTAGAGGGGTATCAAAATGACCACAACTCCATGAAGGAGAATGGAAAGAACCCACCAAAAAAGGGCAAACAAACACAGGAGAAAAAAAGGTATACAAAAGCAGTCTGTCAGCTATTCTTTTGTATACAGCCGCAGAATACATCCATCAGCATATTCTACAAATGGACTTCTCGTGCACCCCATGGGTCATGATTCTGTCTGGTTCTACAGGGTGGATATCAAGGAAATAGTAACTCAGTCCCATAAGTGACACTTGGCCACCAGTAAGCATCATGGACACTGTCCATGTACATGACATACTAGAACTTTGTGCGATATCCTATCCCCAAACAGTTAGAAGATGTTCTGGTCATATATTTGCCATTCCAGTATTTATCTTATGTTTTATTCTTAGTAATTCTTTACTACAATGGAAACTTTCTCTTAATTGTTATCTTCATTTATATTAACCTATTCAAATACTATGTGAGTACTCTGAATTGATTACAGATTCGTACATATGATACACAACATTCTGGCCTCTAAGTTGGACTCATGGTTTGATTTGAATTTTGGAATGTTGTTTTGAAATATTTAATTTTAATTAATTTTCTGAATATTGTTTAATTATACTTTTTGTTTTATGATTTAAAACAAAGACATTCACAGGTAATTTTGCTATAAGGTGCTTCATTTGCTTGGCATTTCTTGGTTGGCACCTACTCATATAACTGTCATTTGTAACACCTAACAGTGGTACTTTGAAAGTGTCTGGTGCTGGCTAGAATTTTAGTTAAGCCACCTCCCTCCCCCTAGTGAGTTTAGTGTGAGTAGACATTGTCACATTCGCTGGTGGCCTGCCTAAAGACCTCTAGAGCCAGCAGCACAGAGATGAGATGACAGAGGGCTGTGTGGAGGCTAGAAACAGGCTCTGTGGTTCTCAAGAGAGAAGAGCTACGCAGTGTACGCTGGTGTACTCTGCTGAGCTGTCTCCCCAGCCCCATGAGTGTTGGTGTATGGAAGCGGAATCCTGCTGAAGTTCCCTGTAGCCTGCAGAGGGCAAGAGCCACAGAGGATCCACAGAGCGCCTTCCCTAAAAGGAGGCCTGGGATCTGAAGGCTAACTGCTGCCTGGAATGAGGACCTGGATAGGAAGAACAAAGCAGAACGACCCCAGGGATGGGAGGAAGGAGCGCCAAGCAGCATCTGATTTTCTTTTAGAGCTCTTGGGTAGGTACAGGGAAGGGGCAGAGCAATAAAGCCACCCTCTCTGAGCCTGCCTCCTACATCCAGTTTGAACTCTGAATTTCCTTACTGGAACTGCTGGTCTGCAAGGCTGCCAGCTTATGTGGGTTTCAGAGGCTCCTAGAGCCCAATTCAAAATATCTTACCTGCCTGAAACACATCCGCATCCCCTTATTGATACCTTGAGGCCAGGGCTTCTTGTCCTCTGGATAAGGACATTCTGGGCAGTTGTTCCATTTTGTGGGGTGGTCTGGCACTGCAGGGTGCTGAGCAGCTCTCCCTCCCTTCCCAGGTGACCATCAGAAGTGCTTCCAGACAACAGCAAACTTTTCCTTTCATATACAGTTGCCCAGCTGAAAGGCACTGCTTCTGGCTGAGATGAGGATATTTAGGGAGGGAGAAGAGAAGGCAGAGAGAGAGAGAGAGAGAGAGAGAGAGAGAGAGAGAGAGGCAGAGAGACAGAGAGAGATATAGAAAGAGACAGAGAGACACAGAGAGAGATGGAGAGATACAGAGACAGAGAGATGGAGAGAGACAGAGACACAGAGAGATAGAGAGAGACAGAGAGAGGGAGAGAGACAGAGCCAGAGAGAGAGACAGAAGGCTGTGTGGAGGCTAGAAACATGCTATGTGGCTCTCAAGAGAGAAGGACTTCACAGTGACTGTCCTGACTACTGAACAGAGAGACAGAGAGAGAGAGAGAGAGAGAGAGAGAGAGAGAGAGAGAGAGAGAGAGGACAGGAACAATTTTTTCTAGATTTAGATGTTTGTTTTCCAAATTCTTCTAAAGAAGTTACTCTAAAATGCTTACAAAGTTGTTAGGACCCTGATCTTATTCTAAGGCAAGTCCACATTACACAGATATTTTGAACTCTGTTTTACAGCCGCTTTCTCCAGTGCCCTAGCAGACCCCTGGCTGCACCGCGAGGCTCGCTGGGGGCCCCTCACCGTCCTCTGGGCTTGTGCCACCGCAGGCCTTGCGCTTGGAGTCCGGTCCAACCTGTTCTGCTTTCTGCCCCTAAGCTCTGCACACCACTGGGATGAGCAGCTAAACCACACTGGAGCAGAACAACTTAGAGCCCACTGTGATTCTCAGATTAAAGCACTTACAGGGCTGGGTGGATAGCTCAGTAGAATAAGTGCTTGCCTGGCAAGCACAAGGTCCTGAGTTCAATCCCTGGTACTGAAAAAAAAAAAAGAGCACTTCCATTTTTCACTAGTAAGAAACTATTTTTAACTGGAATGAACAGTTAGATCTGCTTTAACATGAGGCCCACAGGCTTAAAATATTTTACTATCTGAAAAATTATATTTGGCATACAATGTTGATCTGACGGAACCATCATCATTAGTATTTATTAATGATGATGAAGACGAGGATGATGATTATACTGAGAATTGAACCTAAGGCCTTCACACTGAGCTATATCCACAAACCTCTTGGTTTTGGCTTGCTGTTGGTGAGACAGTGTCTTGCTAACTTGCTAAGGTTCCAAGCTGGACTCAGACTCATGATCCTCCTGCTTCAATCTCCTACGATGCTGGGATTTCAGTATGGTCCCAAGCCTCACATCACTAGAAATTAGTATATATCTTAGTCAGAAGTTTAAGGACATAATCTTATTTGAGGTTTCTATCTCTTGGACTTTTTTTCTCAGAGGTCTGAAAAAAATACTACTACACATGAGGAGGTTTGACCTGTTTATTTTGGAAAGCGCTGGGTCCTTCTTTACTTAAACCAACACGTACTGAACAACGGCCAGGGCCAGGAGTTGGATCCAATTTAAGTAGATTTTTACTTTAAATTTTAAAAAATCATTATTTATGTATCTGGCGCAGGGTGTCACCACACAGCTTAGACCCATAGTGATCTTTCTGTCTCAGCCTCTCTGGCGCTGGGATTGCGGCCGTGCATTAGCACACTCAGTTGAGGGGCCAGCATGGCGTACCCGGGGTTCCAGGGCCTGCACAGCATGCGCTACAGTGGATTGAACCTGGGTCCTTGCGCTTGCCGGGCAGGCACTTAAACTGTCAAGCTATCTCCCCAGCCAAGCAGATTTTTATTTTAGTATTGACACAAAATACATTGTTAAATATTGCGCTTTAAGCCATCTTTTCTCCATTATATTGATATTGGAGAAGACTTCTCCCTAGCTATTGGCTTCTCTGTTTATTTATGCAGGACAGAAATCAAGAAACAAAGAGGGACTCTATGAAAGGCAGGCTGGATTCTGAAGAGCAAATATATATTCAAATACAGAGTGAGAATTCTACATCCTATCTCTTTATGACTTGGCTTCAAGTAGATTTAAGAAACCTAAGCAGAGCTAAGACTGGAGCTGATTTTCTGTTTTCACCTGGGCAGGAGGCAGAACCTGAAGAACATGACAGGTAAATCTAAGAAGTGTTCTGATTGCAGAGGTGCTCTGGACAATACATATGCTCAGGACTACCAACTATTCACAATGGTTTTCCGTATTTGTTACCAGTTTATTAGCAATATCTTAAGTATCTGTCAGTTTTAACATGGCCAGTGTCTTCTCCTCATTCTTTTTTTTTTTTTGGTGGGACCGGGGTTCAAACTCAGGACCTTGCACTTGCCAGGCAGCCACTTGTGCCACGGAGCTATCTCCCCAGCCACCAGTGTCTTCTAAAATTTCTATTTTTAAATTCTTCCTTGCATTTAGAGCCTGAGCCTTTGCTGTGGAGCGCTGGGCCTCTAATCCAGTATCCGTTGTCTTGGCCATGGAGGAGTCCTGTGGAGTTACCCTGAGCACACAAGCCGAGAGTTCACACATCTGCCCACACCAGGGACCATGCCAGGAGATTGCGGAAGTCATCTGGGGCACATGTCTGGGGCCTGTGGGCCTCCTGTCAGTGTCCCTCAGGTACTGACCTCTTCCCAGCCCCCATGGCGGTCACCTCAGTCACATTCCCTCTCCCCAGTCACTGGAGTGGACCGTGGCCAGGGTGTGGAGCAATCACACAGAGTTTGTGACAGGAGAATGCTCCATGGTGCACGCCCTGCCCACACAGAACATGCAGCTGGCGCCCTGGGGAATAACTTTATGCGGCCTTATCTCTGTTTCTCGTGTCCCAGAAAACAACGTATGTGTTCTTTGAGCAATCTGATCTTGAGATGCTATCATGTTCTCCTTTGTTTTTCTGTTGTTTCCAGCCCTTTTCTCGATTATTTGCTCTTCAAAGTGCAGGCAGAAATAGGTAAAAATAAATAAATACATAAATAAATAAATAAAATTGCAGAAGAGAAAGAACTTATGAGGGCAGAAGCAAGGGGAAGCTTATAAGCTGGGCCTGAGAACAAGGCCGGTCCTGTCAGAAGAGAACCAAGTGGCTGGACCTAGGAGTGTATCCAGCGGCAGCGGGCCCAAGGGGGCAGAGTTAGCCGAGCGTTTGCAGCTCTCTGTCAACTTGAGTGCTCAACGAGGCATCTTAGCAGCTCTACGTCCTGGGGTGTGGAGGACGTGTCCTCCCTGCTCTAGAATGCTGCTCACGGCGTCAACTTGAGAAGTGTAGAAGTTTCCTCAGCAAGGGGCCAGGGTCCTCACTTGGCAAACACCCTCAGCCTGTGCTTGAGCGGGATGCGGACATAGTATGGGTGCAAAGGGTCCACACAAGATGGGCAGCCCGCATACAATATAAGGGGAGTGAGGAAGGACTGATTACTGGGCCTTCGGAGGAGCTCCAGTCTTCACCTTAAAGTTGGCCATCATTCCCTGGCTTCTGGTCCAGACCGTTTGACTTCTGCCTGGGTCCCTTTAGCCTCTGGTGCAGACCCACCAGCCTCCTGACACGGAGTTGCATGGAACACTGCAGTGAGCTCCAGACCTTGGGCTGGACCCTTCAGCCTCTGGCATGCAGACGCCCTCTGCATGTTTCCCCCTCCAACTCTGGCTGACCACTTAAGCCCATCTTGTAATTTCTTATACATTCACATGTCTCGTGTTGTATCTGATTCTCTAGTAAGCCCTGACTGATACCTTCTGGAAACCAACATTCCTGTCCTCTGATCACATGCTCAGCTCTGAAAATTGAAAGAACAGAAATAATTCATAAGCGTTGACTCGTCTGTTCTTAAAACTGAAGTCGAAGTGCTGACCCTTACTGTCTCAGAATAAATTTCCTTAGTTGGGAACAAGACTGTGCTGGGTGTAACTAGATAAGATGAGATCATACTGGAGTAGAGCAGACCTATAATCCAAAAGTACTGGTGTGTCTTTAAAAAGGGGGAGTTTGGAGACAGTCAAAGGCAGACTGAGAATTCCATGTGAAAATTGGAACTTCAGTGCCATGAGCCAAGAACCACCAGGAACTCAGCATCTCACCTCTTGCCTGGGGTGCTTCCATGTAGGATGAACTGCTGAGCGCTGCAGGCTGAGCAGCCCTGGATTCTGGGAACGTGCAGGGTGCTAAGATAGCACCGGATACGCTCGGAGAACAATGCTTCTTAGAACCACGTCAGCAACCCTTGTAACAGCAACAGCTTCACAGCTGCCAAGCAACACCTCTGCTGTGTTTGGCGTCTGCATTCACCAAACGGGGTACACACGGCTGCAGTCTATCAAACACTGAAAACCAACTCAAGGCCAAATATGAAGGGTATTCTCGGTGGTTTTATAACCTTTGTGTTTTCTAAAAATAATTTTTATTTTTAAATAATGCTTCCCACAAAGTGCTCATTCTTAAAGCCCAAATCTGCCCTATCATCCTTTCATTTCTTCCTCTTATCAAAATAAGAAAGTATATCATTTGAATCATCTTTATTTAATCAACTGATTACAGTTAGGATTAATGAGTTCATTGATTTTGTGCTCTATTATAAAATGACAGAATGTGACACCCCACAAAGGTGTATAAATCCAGGTATAAGCCAGGTGTGGTGGTGCACGCCTGTAATCCCAGCACTTGGGAGGCTGAGGCAGGAGGATCAGTGTGAGTTCGAGACCAGCCTTGGCTACAAAAGTGAGCTCAAGGCCAGCCTGAACTGCATAGTGAGACACTGTCTCAAAAAGACAAAAAAAAAAAGAAAAAAATAAACAAATCCAGGTATAAGAAGCAGACGGATAGGGCCCCTCTGTCTATCATCAGGCACCTCTTTCCTCCTCTGCTTCCCAGTATGCATCTTTCCTACAGGAGGAAGCAGGCAAAGGGGATAAGCAGGACCGCTCGGAGAGCAGCCCAGCTGCTGCAGTGATTTCAGTCCTTGCAGGGTAGCAAGTGTGAGGGGCTGAAATGGAAAAGGTGTGCGATTCGGTCCTGCCCCAAACACTCACCTGTGAAATCCAGTGACTCTACTTTGCCTTAATCAGGCATTTTCAGCAGATCTACTTATTCCCTTGTCTTTTTTTCCCTCCTTTAAACACAGGTCAATCCTTTCCTTCAACTTTAAGCCAATCATTCTTGCCCATGTACTTGAACAATGAAAATTATAATGTGCCAGCCCAGCACCCACCACTGCCAATCTGAACAAGACCCCAAAGATAGCTTAATGATGTCCCACTTTGTATGTGCCACTCTGAGGCTTCCCCACATGTCCTCAAGGTGACAGTACACAGTGACAGCATCAGGATGCTTGGGTCCCTTCTGCTACAAAGCCCAGGCCCTCTGTGCCATTCTGCCTCCCAGATGTGCTTTAATGTCATCCACCAATTGGACATCCATTTTTCTAAAAATGATAATATTGTTACTCTGTTTTCTCCTAGTTCCTGACATCTTGGATCACATGGCCATGTCCCTTACATTGCTAGCTCCCCTTCTATGTCGCTTGGTCACTTTACATTCCCTGTGATCCAGATTGATCCTGAAATTATTTCTATGTCCTCAGTTCTGTTGATTCAATCAGGCTACTTAGTTGTTCAAAGTAGAAAGCTGGGATATTTGATTTTTCTTTTTGTCATTCCTCTTCTCCAATTGGTCGCCAAGATCTAGACACACACACACACACACACACACACACACACACACACACACACACTCCGAACTGTTCTCACATTGAAAACTCTATGTTGCCACCAAAATAATTTTTCCTTAAGTATGTATTTAATTATGTCACCCTTCAGTTTATTAAATCAGAATTCCTTGGCATGGCACAGGAGACCCCTCACAATTTGTCCCTGAGCCACAAATCACTGCTGCTGTGGTTTGAATGTGTCCCTGTTGTCCGTGCACTAAGCCCCAGTGCGCTGCTGCTGACAGGTGGCATCTTGCCCCGATGGACAGACCAGCGCGGCCACCATGGGAGTGGACTCCGATGAAGGGCAAGTCCTCTTCCTCGGGCTTTCTTGCCCTCCTACCTTCCACCATGGGGTAACAGGGCCATAAGTCTCTGCCGTCTGCAGGTCCCTCAGCCTGACCTCCAAGCCCCTAGGACTGTACAAAATAAATCCATGCTCCACATCAATTAGCCCATCCCGAGTGTTCTGTGATAGCAGCCCAAAACAAAGACAAACAAAGACGTGCGCTGTGTTCTGGAAGCCCTGGCTGGGCTCCAGGTCCCCACCTATACAGATACAGCTCTTGCAACTGCTGAGCTTTTCTTTTTGCTTCTGGTCACATTTCTGCCCCAAGATCAGGTTCACATGTCAAGTCCACTGTAAACCACCCTCCCCACATCTTTTCCAGAAATCTTGGTTTCTTTGTACTTCCATGCACGCCTTGACCATCAGAACACACACCGTTGTCCTTGGCGCGTCTGCTGGTAGTATGGCTTTTATCCCCTCGCAGTGAGAGCTCTTGGGAGGGAAAGATCGGTCAGCCCTTACACTTGGAAGCCAGCTATCTTGCACTTTTTCTGGCAGACAACAGAACCTCAGTGAAATATTGTGTTGAATTCCAGTGCAGTGCATCTGAAGAACAAGGGCTTCGTAGTGCTCACCTTCCAGCTTTGTCTCTGTGACTAAATCCCACTCACAGTGGTGCTCAGGCCTAAGCAACACATGAAAGATTTCAGTTTGTCTTTTCTGTCTATGGCCTCTTCCTTCCTACTGCCCCTGTCTTGCTCTTAAGGTTCAAGTGACCCCTGACATTTCTGCTCTGTCCCCTTCCCCTGTCATTTATATCCCAGCCAAACCTACCAGCTCTGCTGCATGCTAGCTGTGGTCCTGAGTCAGCTCCTCGCCTATCAGAAATGATTCTATTTCTAACACGGAGATGATAGTGCCTGGCTCCTGGGGAGCCATGGGATTCAATCAGAAACTGCAAGCCAAGTGCTGGTGCAACCCCTGGTGTATAATAATGGCTTAATTAATTTTTAAAACAGGAGCACACAACTTGTTCCCTGTGCATTTACTTTAAAAATGTTATTTAGTTGCATAACAAATGTTCTCTTATTAAAGAAGTGTAGTTTTCTCTGAGCATCTGTTGACAACTCTGAGGTGTCAGGCTGCCTCTGTGCACCGGGAATGCAGGGAGGAGACCTCCAGCCCTGCACTGAGAAGTGTGGGGAGCCACGGAGTCCAGAGTTCAGAGCAAGGAAAGCTGGTACTGGCCATGAGGCACGGTGGACGTAAGGTTCCCTAGGGGTCTACGAAGGCTGGCAACACTCAGAGCAGGTGCACTTGTTGGAGGTAGCCTGAACAAAGGGACAGAAGTCACACAGCACTTGACAGAAGAGGGGAAATGACAAGTCCTCTGGTCTGGTGTGGGTTCGATGTGTGTAGGAGGAAGATGGGGAGAGATGGGCAGAAAGATGAGCATGTGGCCCACCCGCAGGGGCAATGGAGGATGGGGCGGGAAGGTCGGTGCTGGATCTCTGTAGCCTGGAAAATCTCCGTGGTTTTTGCTTATCAGTATCACCAGGAGCTTTAAAAAATACTCAGGCACCTCACATATACTTTGTTACAGTGGAACTGAAGCACCTTTATAAAAAAAAAAAAAAAAAAAAAAAAAAAAACTTTTAAAGTGCTCCTGATCCATAGCCGACCCTGACACCTACTCTAGTTTAACACCTGAAATCCCGCCAACCTAGATTTAGTTGTGAAGATGCTTAGTGTTATCATGGACTACTAGACGTGGGAAAAAAATGGAAGCACATCTGATCTCCTCTTTATTTTAAAATTTAATTATTTTATTGTGGCAAAATACGTGCAACATAAAATGTACCACTCTCATCATTTCCCACTGTACAGCTCAGTGACAACAACTACAATCACACTGCTCAGCCCTCATCACTGCCACCACCCATTGCCAGGACCTTACCATCCCACACCAAGCTCCGTGCCCATGGAGCACCGACTCCTCATCCCTGCCTTCCCAGCACCTGGCAAGCGCCACTCCACACTAGCTCTACGAATATGGCTTCATTAAGTACCTCACTATCTTAGTTAATATTCTCATCACTGAGACAAAATACCTGACACCCTAAGTTAAAGGAGGAAAGGTCTATTTAGCGCACAGTTTGTAGAGCTCTCAGCCCATAGGTTCCTGGCTCCAAAGCAGGGTGGCATGGCAGAGGAGCATCGAAGAGGAAAACAGCTCATGGCAGGCAGAAGGCAGGAAAGCAGCAAAGCAGAATCCCACGTTCTGTTCCTTACATTATATCCAGGATGCATGACTTTAGCTGCTCAATCAGTGGGCCAGTTTAGTAACCACACACCCTTAATCCTAGCATCACACACTTGAGATCAAGCCACATCTGGAAGAGCCCCACCTATGACTACATGGGGCTCTAGGGAGGGAGGAATTTAGATATAAATCATAATAGTACCTCATAATAGTAGAATCTCACAATATTTGTCCTGTTACAACTGGCTTATTTGGTGTTCTTACTCCCTCAAGATCATTCATGTTGTAGGATGCATCAGGGTGGTGATGGCTGAATGATAACCCAGTCTACATGCATGCCATATTCTACCTATTAATCCACTGAATATTTATATTGTTCCCATCTTTTGGCTGTTGTAAATAATTAAGCTAATTAAAATTGGTGCACAAATATGTTTGACTCCCTATTTTTAGAAATGTGATGACTATGTCCAGCATGGAATGACTGGATCCACTCTGTTTTTTGATGGAACAGCCATACGGCTTTCCACAGTAGTTGTACCATTTTACATTATCAGTAATGTATAAGTGTTCCAATTTTCCCCCATTCTCCATTTTTTCTGGTTATTCATTTTATAACACATTGTAATGGGTGTGAAATGGTATCTGTTGAAATGTTGATTTGCATTTCCCTATTAGTGATGTTGAGTATCTTTGTAGACTTATCGGCCGTTTGTGTGTCTTTTTTGATGAAATGTCTATTCACATCCTTTGCCCATTTTAACATTGGGTTGATTTTCTGTTGTTGAGTGGTTGGAGTTCTTTACATAGGATATTAATCCTGTATCACATATGTGGGGTTCTCTTATCCCATGAGTTGCCTTTTTCACTCTATTGATTATGACCTTTGATATAAAAAGGAGTTTTCCCCCCAAGGCCTCACATATATAAGTGAGGCAAATACTCTCCCAGTGAGCTACATTTCCAGTATGAAAGTTTTTTATATTGAAGTCCAATGCATTTCTTCTTTTGTTGTTTGTGCTTTTGGTGCACTATAGTGATGTGTACACTCCATCCTGCAGGTTGAGAGGTTTCTGCTGAGAAAAAGGACTGCATTGGTTGTTGGACTCTAGATGATGTGTTATGGCTTGGCAGAAAGTTTTCTGCATTTTGCTTGTGCCCAGAGACTGTACCTGAGACTGAGATTAAGCATGGTGGACTGATTAATCTGACAGAAGAAATTTCAAGGCAGTGGAATGTTGAGGCAGTGGTATGGCTATTGTTGGGGGCTTTAGTCAGATTTATGTTGAAATCAAGAACAAAGAATCCAGCAGGATGATTTAAAGTGTTGTGAGCTTGGCACACAACAGAAAGGAAGCAGCGATAAAGCTGTGGACTGCAAAGATAGAGCTGAGAGGATATCCATTGCTGAAGAGGAACAGAATGGCAAAGATGGCCTGAGGGCATCACAGGAAGCAACAAGTCTCTAACCTTTGTAGCCTCAAACCTGTAAAAGTGAAAGACTTTGCTTTGAGAAGAAAGCCACAGAGCACCATGTTCCAGAATGGAGGAAAAAACCACACTAAGTTCCAGAATGGCAGCAGCATAGGGAACTTGTTCCTTAGAATCAGGGTCAAAGTGGTTATAAATCCAGGCACTCAACCCCTACAGCCAAGAGAAAAGAAAACCTAGCTACTGCTCTAGCTTGACATCATCCACATAGCATTGGTTTTAGGTGCATGCAGAATGCAAGAGTTCTGAAGTCAAGAAGGCTTCCACCTAGGTTTGTGAAGGACTAGAAGGCCAGGCAGTATGCCTAAGCAGGCAGTGTGTGAAGCAGAGAGTGAAAAACCTAACATACAGTGGAAAAGAAGTTTGGAAATGTGAGGAATGAAGATCATCTGAGGAAAGTTGCAAGGTAGGAGTAAAACCAGCCTAAGAGAGAAGCCATGGGAACTATAACCCCCAGGAGTGCTATAGAGGTGGAGCCACAAGGAGCTCACAATTTGCCACAGATTACTTCACATGTTCCCCCATGGAACTAGAGGACTTAATGTTTCCCCTGCTGAATTTTGGAGTTGCTTTAGTCCTGATGCATTATCTTGCTGCTTGTACTTTTTGGAATGATAGTCTATCTTGTGCCATTGAATGCTGAAAGTGCTTAACTTTTCATCTGTATAGGAACTCACAGATAAGAATTTGCTTTCAATCTTGGAGGAGACTTGGGATTTGGGCTTTTCATCAATTCTGAAACTGTTAGGACTGGCAACTCTTAGAGATAGACTAAAATGCCTTTTGCATAAAGGGATGTGCATGAGTTTTTGGCAGGACAGGGGCAGAATGTTATGGCTTGTGTCTAATTGTATCCCCAAAGCCTCATGCAGTCATGGAGTCACTTCTAGAGTTTGTGATTAATGCATGATCCAATGCTGGGATTATGAGTGTGAGTTCTACATCCACGCTGGGGTGGGAAATCTGCATACACTATAAGGGAGAGAGACCTGCTAGCTGCTGCAGCCACTGCTCCTCCCTTTGCTCTTTGCTGTTTCCCGCTGCCATGAACAGCTACCCTCTGCCGTGTGCCGCTCTGTGCTGGAGCTGGCTGCATATGGACTGAAACTGCCAGTTACTGTGAACTAAATAAAGCTTTTCTTCCTTAATTTTGGATGTAAAGTATTTTGTCCCAGCAATGAGAGAAAAGTAATCGAGACAGCATGTGACCACAAGGAGGGTGGTTCTCTTTAGCCCAGGAATGTCTAAAGAGGCTGACAGCTGAATGCTTCCTGCAACAGGAGGGAATGAGATCTGCATCCCTGAGAGGGCCTCTGGATGACATCCTGCCTCATCCATTACAGTCCTCAAAGAAGTCTTCTGTGTAATAGAGTTGATGCAGAGCCTTCAGGCTAAGAGTTCAGTTCTGGAAAACTTCCTTTCTCTTCAAATGCCAATCACAAGCTCCAGCTTCTCGTCTTGCTTCTGATTGATTAGCTATCGATCAGAGGTTCCTCAGACCTCCTTTTCAGGTCTGATCAGTTGTTAGAATGGCTCACACAATGCAGGGAAAAGCTTACTTGCTTACAAGTGTGCCAAGGAAACCCTATGCTTACCAGCTTGTTATAAAGCATATTACAGAAGATACAATGAATAGCCATTTGGAAGAGATGACAAGGGAAAATATGGCAGAGGGGTGTGGTGTCCCCAGGTCCTCTGAGTGTGCCAGGCTCCAGGAACTTTCATGTGTGCAATACAACCTCTCCAAATCCTACCCTTCCAAGTTTCAAGGGAGGCTTCATTGTGTAGGCATGACTGATTCAATCACTGGCCAGTATGGTAAACATAACCTTCAGCTCCAATCCTCTCCTCTCCCCAGGAGTGAGGGGGTAGCAAAGGAAAGTTCCAACCCTCTCATCACTTGGTTGGTTCCCTTAGCAACCAGTCCCCATCCAGAGACTTTTGGGGAGGCCCTAGCCATGGATTATTTCATGAGCAAGAAAAAGACAGCTTAGGAAATTCCAAGGGTTTTAGGAGCTGTAGGCTAAGGGATGTAGGCAGAGACCGAATGTATATTTTCCATCATGTCACCGTTCCCCCTGCATGCTTTGCTCTGCTGGATTTAAGGCACCACTCATACTTCAACTGAGGAATTTAAGGTTGCCGAGAATCCCTAGTGAGTTCTCTGTATGCCCACGCCCCTACTGCCTCCTCACTTCCATTTACCACCTCTGGTCTGTCTCGTTTTTTACTGACAACCTTTGCTGTTACTGTTACTCTTCCATGGAAGCCTGCAGTTTAATTTTGTGCCTCAAAGTTTCCACCTATTTCACTTTTCCTTGCCCAAATCACAATGAGAAGAAGGGATAGAGCCAGGAATTGCAGGGGGATGTCTGGATAAACTGAGCAGAGGCAGAAAACCCCAGCCCAAGGGCCTGGCATCAGCTACTGAGGTCGTGTATGGTGAACAACATGGAGGATGAGAGAATTAAAGGGCAGAAGGATGATGGTGCTTTTGCTAGGTTGTAGTTTGTCTCCCCAGCATTCCTGCTTGGAAGGCTTGGACCTCGGCATGTAATGTAGGGGTGCTGCTTGGGAGGGTGAGGTTTCTGGGGGCACTGTCTTCTGAAGAGGTTAGGAAAGTTCTCATAGGACCTTTGGTTCTCTTATTATAAGAATAGCCAGCGTAGCCACGCCCTCCTGGCTTCCATCCGGCCACGTGACCTCTCCCTTCAGTAGGCCTGAGCTCTCGGCCATGAGTGGGGGCAAATGCAGCAGCAATAGCTGCTGCTGCTGCTGCTGCAGTTGCTGGGGGGTGGGGGGCAGGGAGAGGTGCTCCTAGAGCTGGCGTTCGGGGTTTTTGACTCTGAGCCAAATAAATCTTTTCTTTATAAACACCTGGCCTTGGATATTTTATGATAGTGACACAAAACAGATTGAGATAGATAGTGAATTGGTCTTTACATTGGAGATAGGATAAACTGAGTTCCATTACAGATGTTGACAAAATGACAGAATGGGAAAAAAATAGCTGTGCTACTTGCGATTAATTATTATGCAGTACAATAGTGCAGTATATAAAAATGTGTTAAAATGGAAATGATTAAACTAAATTCTATCTGGACTTGATTTGATCAGAACAGTGAAGTCTCACATAACAAATCCTGAGCTTCATAAAGCATGGCTCATGTTGCGTGAGATCTGCTTACACACCAGCAGCAAAGGAAACCACTGTAGCATCCCCTGTTGACGAGAGGCACAGGAGCCTCTTGGTTCCCTCTCACTTCCATCCCTCGGAGCTCACAGCAGCACAGACTCTGCGCTGAGCTCCTAATCCTACACCCTGAGGCTGCTTTCTCATCAAAATTCCTTGCTAATAATCTTTTTTTCTTTTTTAGAGATATTAAAAATAAAAAAACAATGAAAATGATACAGAATTTCAAAACAAAATGATAGAAAATTAATAATGGTTATATTGCACATTGTTATCTTCAAAGCAGTTGTTGAGATTACCAGATATAGGCATGCAAAACTGATTGAATAATTAAGCACTAACTGTTTCTTTTGATGAACACAAATTAGTAGTATAATTATCTTAGCTATCTTGTGTATGTGTGTACATATATATATTTAGTTATATCCCTTCCCTCCTTCTTTCATCTATTCCCCATCCCAGTTGTTTTTTCCTTTTGAGCAATTTCTTTCTCTTGCCCTATATCTAAAGAAACTGAAAGACTAAAAATCTTCATTGTATACTCTAATTGCTATATTTCTAAAGAAATTTCTTAAGAATATAGAATTGAAATATTGAATTTTATGTTTCTGAAAAATATTTAAATGCTGCATTTATGAATAATTCTACTCCTAGCTCTCAGGTTAGCTGTGCCATTTTGGTTTTAGCTAAAGTCTACTGCACAAGGGTGTTCCCAAGGCCTTCTGTCCTCTGAAGTTGGGTTCCATTTGGAGCGTGAGGAATCTTTCTTTAGAAATATTCCTGAGAAAGTATTTTCCATTTGTAACTGAGTACAATAACCCAGATGCACAAACAAAAGGGGATTTTATATTCTTTATTTTCTTGTCTAGTCTCATGGTTTTAAGGGCACCACCAGAATTTCCTACTTCTCTCCTACCGTAATCTACTCCATGCCTGGCCCAGGCTGATTATTCCATCAGAACAATTAGGAATGTTCACTGGACTGAAAGATGTTTTCCTTGCACAGGATTTCCGTTGAACCCCTGACTGATTTCACAGAGCCACTTTCATTTCTTGCTCTGACTCTAGACTCTCTGCATCCCCAGAAATTTCTCTGGGGAAATCTACTCAGAAGAAACCCGCAAGTGAAAATTCCCTTGAAAATAGCTTATGGACTTTAAAAATGAGTTTTGCCATTTCCTTTGGGCTAGAGTCTTAACTCTCTCAGGGCACTCATGTGGAAACCGGAATGATTTCTTTGACTACAGTGTAGTCTTCCCTATTCTCGTCATCTGATTATTGCTATGAAGGATTTAGCCTACATTTTGACGACTCACTCTCAGAAACAGTTTTAAGAGTTTCTTGATCATTTCTTTCCATTTCCGTCTTTTGCTATGACGTTGGCTACTGCCCATTCTTTAAACTATTTGAAAATTAGGGTATGAGTTGTACTATGAGGTAGATAAATATAAATTTGTTCATCTAGGGTTCTTAGGATGGGCCACAAGACCGACCTCTGAAGATACGACGATACAGCTCAGAAGCCTGACCATGTGATCCTCATCAAAGCCTTAGCGAAGCATCTTGCCTTCTGATTGTTTTGTCTCATTGTATAGCATAGGCCACGTTACAAATCAAGCTTGTCTCCCTTGTCTCCACTTTTCCAGATGTTCTAATCAGTTCCTCACTTCTTAGCACTTCCCCGGCTCTCCAAACCACCGCAGAGAACGATCAATGAGACATACTGGTTTCTGGTCACAGTAATTAATGACATTTTAATGAGATGATCCCAGATGCCACCACCAAGACCTGAAAAAGGTATGGCATTGTCATGAGTGTCCACAAACCCAATCCTTTTGGCTTCATTTTCCCTTCCACAAAGCACTGTTATTAGCTAAGGTTAAATAATATCCTTTTTAGCCAAAGGCGATAATTCCCAATTACTTAATTTTTAACTTGCTCCATCTTTGGATTGAAGTCATACCTGAAACAAAAGATCTTTTGCCCTTTTACAATTGTTTTTAATCCCTACAATTCTTCCCTAAAATGGTGGGGAAGACTCACAGCAAGTCAACTGCTACTTGGCTTTGATCCTCGCACAAGACAGACTTCTCAAATTTTTTAAAACATGCTGTGAATAATTGATGTAAAGAATGCAAGGCTGAACACAGTGGAACCTGGGGTGTTCTCCAGGGACAGTTCCAGAAAAGAGGACAATGTGGCATTTCTAATTTGTCGTCTAAGAGAGAGACTCATGGGGCAGTGAAGGACAGCATCAATTGGTTCTTTTTTTTTTTTTTTTTTAATTTATTTATTTATTTGTTTGTTTGTTTGCTTGTTGTGTTTGTTTGTTTCTTTATTTATTCATTTTGTGGCTGGCTCAGCCTGCCCTGGTGGTGGCGCTGGCGCAGCATGTGGTGCCGGGGATCAAACTGCAGTCCCCGCAGTTGCTTGAGCCCTCCTAAGCAGGCGCTTTAGACCACTGAACCATCTCGCCGGCCCTCAATTGGTTCTTAGGCTTTCAAAAAAAACTAAAATGGAGCGCTCAAAGTTGAGTGTGACTAGTTGAGTGTGACTAGAGCCATCTGGTCAGCTCTGCTGCGCCGGGTTCCCCTGGGCTGTGCTCACCTGGTGCTCAGTCCTCAGTGCCTGTGGGTCTTAGCTTCTTCACAGTGCCCAGGAGCACCAGAAGGTCTTCTTCTGTAAGTCATGCCTCAAGGTCTCGTCGTCGTCATTGCCACACCAGCAAAGCTCCTTTTCCTGATGGGAACTTAACTCTCAGACTTGGTAAGTGCCTTTTCCTCCTAGAAGCTGGTTAAGATAAGTTTTCTGGAATTGACACCTTTACTGACTTCCTGCAGCATATTTTATATAACATCCATGGCATGTGTATTATCAAAATTCATGCACAAATGTACTGTATCCTACAAGCATGAGGAAAAAATGGAGAGAAGATATTAATCTACCATAATTGATTGTTTCTATATGGGTAGGCAGAGGTAAGAGAGAATGTGTGTGTGTGTGTGTGTGTGTGTGTGAGTCAGAGAGAGAGAGAGAGAGAGAGAGAGAGAGAGAGAGAGAGAACAAGAAAGAGAACTTCTGCAATATTCAGCCTTTTTCCTTCTTTTCCTTTTTTGTATTTTAGGGAGGGGTCTACAGGGTGTTCAGGGTCTCCCTACTAGGTGGGGCTCCTAGTGATTCACCTGTCTGCAGCCTCCCAAGTACTGGGATTACAGGGGTGTGCCACCATGCCCAGTTTCAATTGTCTCAGCATGCCCCAGGGGCAGGGCTGGCACAGCACGCCCGGGATCAAATCCCTGGCCCCTGGGCCTGCTTGCAGGCGCTTTAATCTGCTGAACTATTTAGCCAGCCTAACACCCAGCCTTTTCCAGAGAGAATACTAACTTATCTCTGATAGGCATTTTTAATCTTATTACAAATAATGAAAAGAATATAAAATGCCACAAGAATGTCCACTCATTCCTTTGGCCCCGTCCACCAGCAGTATTTCATAAGAACCATACAGGAGAATGCTCTGACTGGCAAAGGTCTCCTATAGACAGGCTACAACTAACAACGTGCACAATGGTGGAAGATTGGCTGCTGCTTCTTATAAGGAAAAAGACAGATGTTCGCTCTTGCTCCTGGTAGTCAGTACTGTACTGAAGGCTCTAGGCAGTGCATGTAGGCGAGAAAAAGAAAGAAAGAAAGAAAGAAAGAAAGAAAGAAAGAAAGAAAGAAAGAAAGAAAGAAAGAAAGAAAGAAAAAAAGAAAGAAAGAAAGAAAGAAAGAGTGTTCAAGCTGATGAGGTAAATTAAAAGGTGCAGCTGCTGTAACCCTGTAGATAGAAAATCCAAAGGAATCTATTAGTAAAACTACTAAGACTAATAAAAATCTAGAGGATTGCAGAACATGACCAGTATATAAACATCCCCACACTAACAATGTGAAAATGGAATTTTAAAATTTTATTTATAATAGTATCAAAAAGAGAAAAATGGGGATAAATTTGACAAAACAAATGAAAGATTCATTTTCTGAAAACTACAAAATGGGATGGGAAAAGAATAAAGATCTAAAAAATTGGAGACACTTCATGTTCATGTATGGAAAGGCTTAGCATTGTTTAGATGGCAGTGGCGCTGCCCAAATTGTTGCACAGTTTCAATGCAATATAAATCAAAATTCTAGTTTACTTTTTAGTAGAAATTGATTCACTCTTTTACTTTAAAACTTACCACAAAGCTATAGTAATGGAGACACCGTGGAAATGGCATATAGTTGAGCATCCAGATCAATGGAGAAAAACTGAGGATCCAGAAATGAAACCTCACATTCATTGGTTTTTCTGTAGAGGAACCAGTCAAGACAGTTCAAAGAGAAAACGAAGTAACGCTGAGACAGCTAGAAACTACACAGAGAAGTTGGACTCTGACCTACTTTCTTATATAATACTTGACTATGAGTAAAATTGTTGAACTCTTAGAGGAAAATATTTGAATACATCCTTGTTATGATTGGCCAGTGATTCCTTCGAGATGCCACCAAAGCATAAGGAAGCAAAACTTGAACATCATTAGCATTAAACACTTCAGTCCCTTACTTCAAGAAAGCGCAGGGACAAACGACAGAATGGAATAAAATATTTGTAAACCAAATATCTGATAAGGAACAAGCTTGTATCAGGATATATAAAAACTATTATAATTCAAAAATAAATGAGAGGGTTGGCCAAATAGCTCTGCGGATTATAGGTGCAGGGGCCAGGGGTTTGATCCCCAGCCTACTGTGTGGGCCCTGGCCCCAGGGTGCGCTGAGATGGCAATCGAGACTGGGTGTGGTGGCACACCCCTGTAATCCCAGCCCTTGCAAGGCTATAAACAGGCAGATAACTGAGTCCAATCTAGTAGTGAGATCCTGAAAGCCCTGTAGACCCTTCCTTAAAATACAAAAAAAAAAACAATAAATGAGATATGAATCCAGCTGAAAAATGGGCAAAGGACTGGAATAGGCATTTCCTCAAAGAGGATATACAAATGGCCAATGAGCACATGACAAGATACTCAGCACCATCAGTCACCAGAAAAATGAAAACGGAGACTATGACTTACCATTTCATGTCCACTAGAGTGGCTAGCATCAAAAAGGTGATGCAACAACTATTTTAACAAGATATGGAGAAATATGAGCCCTAATTTGCTGTGGGTGAGGGTGTGAAATGATGCAACCCCTTTGGAAGTAACGTGGCAGCTCCTTGAAAAGCCAAACACTGAGTTCACATATGATGCAGCAATCCTAGCTCCAGCTGAACACCCAGGAGACCTGAAAACACATCTCTGCACCCCTGTACACTACTGTTTAAAGCAACCTAGCTCATGTTAGTTAACAATGTGAACACGTATCAGATGTTCATCAGTTGACAAACGGATAACTAGAATTGAAATAGCTAGACAGCAGAATATTATTCAACCCTAAAAAGGACTGAAGGTGGATGAAATTTAAAAGCATTATGCTGAGTAGATGAAACCACACAACTGCGTTTAAATAAATTGCAAATCCATAAAGAGAAAAGCAGATTAATAAGAGGGGGATGGCTAGTGACTGCCAATGGTTTGGAGTTCCCTTTAGGATGATGGAACCATTCTAGAATTAGTACTAAAGGTTGCACAACTTTGTTAATGTGCTAAAATCACACACATTGAAATGTTTTATATGTTAATTACATCTTAACAAATCTGTTGTTTATAAAAGAAAGAGAGAAGAAAACCAGGAAGCAGGAAAGAAAGAGATCTATATAGAAACTCATTTATGATGGTCTAACACACCATCATTCCAGAATGCCTCAATGTTGTCAGATATTTGCATTGATTAGCCTGTGTTTAATGGTATGTATGCATGTGTGTTTCTTTTTTTATTTTTTTAACTTTATTTATTTATGTTATGGCCACCTCAGTCTGCCCTGGGAGTGGGGCTGGCGCAGCATGTGGTGCCGGGGATCGAACCACAGTCCCTGCAGTTGCCTAAGCTTTCCTATGCAGATGCTTCAGACTGCTGAGCTATCTTGCTGGCACTGTATGTGTTTCAATTTGAAGCTTCAAAGCAAGTCATCAAGCCAAATCAATTCCAAATGTATTTTTGACATATCAGATTCCATGGTTGAAAAATCTGGATTCAGATAGGAAATCACAAACAAATTAATGTTAGCCATAATTTAATAGCATACTTCTAGAGGCCCAAATACTTAATTAACTATAGCACTAAATCTTTTCCAAAGTTGGTGACTATCTTGGTCATTTTGGACCATGATAACAAAAACACCATAGACCAGGTGGTTTAAACAGCAAGCATTTATTCCTCAAAGTTCTAAAAGCTAAGTTCAAGAGGTTAAGTGTAGAAAGATTTAGTGTGTGGTCTACATATTTGCTGTTTTGGGCTATGTCCTCACACAGTGGGAAGGAATGAGAGCTGTCTAGAATTTCTCCTCTCAGGGCACTAATCCCTTTGATGAAGGCACCATCTTCACAATCTAATCATCTCCCAAAGGCTCCATCTTCTGATATCATCAAGGGGATTAAACATTCAACATGTGAAGTGGGAGCATATTTAATCCAAAGCAGTGACATATAAATACTAACCTGGTAAGTTCCTTTTAGGGCCAAGTTAATATTCTGGAAATGGTAATTAATTTAAAATTTAGTATGAGGGACTGGGGAGACAGCTCTGCGGCACGAGTGCCTGCCTGGCAAGTGCAAGGTCGTGAGTTCAAACCCCAGTCCTGAGAAAAACAAAAAATCAGTATGAATGACAAATGCAGTGAAACAGATAAATTGAAATCAACCCTGAGGTGTTACCTTATTAGGGGCATGGGAGGAGAAGCTGTACCTGTAGGTGTATAATGACTCTGGATAGGTAAGCAGCACTCTTCTTTCGAATTGTTCACAATGCTGTATGGCATTTACTCCAGCAACTGTCACAACAGCCTTGTGCATGGCAGGCATCACAGTGACAGTGCAGTACAACGGCAGGTCAGACACCCAAGCAACACACGTAAGCAGCCTAGGGCACAGGCGGGCGTGAAATGCAGATGGTCCCTCTAACAACGCCTCATCCGTGCATGGCCGAAGAGGCTTCCTGCACTGATAACTTCTCTAACAAATAATAGTTCCAAGTTCTGTTATTCTGGATTTTCCAAGTGTGTCAGCCACATCTTAGACAGATGGTCAGGATCACACAATGCCGCTGTTTGTGATGGGAATGAGAATCATGTGGTTAACACCTCCTGAAAAAAGCAGGATTAGATATTGAAAATTGGACTCCAGCTTTTTTTAAAAAAAACAAAACATGATTTCCTGTTTCTTTTCCAGAAAAGCAGAGGAATAATGAAAGTCTATAGAGTATTTTTGAAACAGATTCATGCCTACTTCGGTTATGTGTTGTACAATCTGAGAATTTTGAAGAGGATCTATAGGATAAGAATCGCTTATTTCTTTCAAAGAGCAAAAATAGGCCAGGAGCACAGCCAGCTTGGTCTTCACAACATTTTGGGCCTTGGTTTCTTCAGTCAAAAATAAAGATTTGGACTAATTGAGCTCTCCGGCCTCACCCACCTATGTGTCGTGGCAATCCTGCTATTTTCAAGCTTGGGCAGGGATGCTGATGTAAGGACGGCAGCCTTTCACTTTACCTGTGTATCCTCCACTCCGCATGGGAAATGATTTTTTCCAATATATGCATGCCGTTGCGTTTTGTTCTATAAGATTTTTTTTTTTTTTTTAGCTGCATGGCACTACTGACGAAGTTAAATTTATCATAACAACCCCCGTCAGGCATACATCTGTGATATCAATCATGTGATTTTATTTTTGCAGGTTTCTTTCATACTTAATTGACCATTCATAAAGCATTAAAAATTTCCAAACATTTTTTTCCCAAACACTCTGACAAGGGAATTTCTGCTAGTCTTCACATGTTTCTTAACAAAAAAAAATTTTAGCAGCTATTTCTATCTGTTGCATTTTTAGCATTTAACAAATAAAACATATTCCTATTACATCAACACTTACTTCATTGTTTTTCCCTTCAAAGTTCAAAAAAAATTTTTCTACGTCCTCCTAGGTTTTATTCCTCTCATCTCCACAAGTTACCAGTGCCGATGATTCTTTTTCTTTCCCTGGGAGACTTGGAGGAGATGGCCCATGTGCTCCTGGCTTTTGCTTCCCGAGATGCTCCACCGGGGAAGAGGAGCTCTGAGAATCGAGCCGCTCTGGGGGCATCTGTCTCTGCCTTTAACTTTACAAAAATAAAATAATAAAGTTAAGAGTGAAGTGTTTCCTTCGCACATTCAAAAGCCAGAAATAGATGCAGACGTACATTTCTCTAGGCGTGCGCCAAGCTAATAGGCAGCGCGCACCAGATTGCGGGGGGCGCGGCCGCACCGCCCACCCCGGGCCCAGGGCCAGGGCGACCAGCGCCCCTCCTGAGCGGCCAGCTGCTCCCTGTCCTGCTGCCTCTTCTTCCTAGCTTTAAGATCACACAGTCGCGGTGTTTCAGAGCTGAGTGACTTGGGGCTGGCTTCTCGTACCCCCAATTTCTGCAGCTTTGCCCTGGGGTAGCCTCCTCGCTCTGCACCATCTGGAGCAGCTTGGAGAGGCGCTGGCACCAGTAGGCTGCCCAGGTGTGCTTTCCTGGGCGTGGTGGTGCCCTCCCACTGGGGGACAGGTCTGTGAGCAGTGTCCAACCGCCCTGCCCTGGGAGTGGAGCTGGGGAGCCACCTGCTCTGCTTCTGGGCTGGTGAGGCCCGCCAGAACATGCAGCCAACAGAACATGCAGCCAACAGAACAGGATGCTTTGCCCTAGCAGAGATTGTGGCTCCCGTTTCTCCTTAGGAAGGGACAGCCATTTCTGGACTGCCCCGTGCACCACCAGCCTCTGCGGTCACACGCACTGCCCAGTACATCTCCCCAAGCCTCAGCTGCACCACGGAAGTGGGCTGAGGGCTGGGAAAGGAGGCAGAAATAACCGTGCCTCTCTGCCTGCTCCTGCTTCTGCACCGGGGAGCTGTGGATTGCAGGGTCGGGGGCTGTGTGCCCAGGGCACTGAACACAGATCTGCACATCTTGCAAGCAGTGAAGAAGGAAAGAAAAATAAATTTATGGAGAACAACAGAGAGGAAACAGAGCAAGATCCCCGGCTTCTTGCAGCTTCTTTTCTGTTATTTTCCGTCCCTCGAGTGATGGTGCTGATTCCGATACAGGCCGGAAGTTCTTTCCTCTTATGTGCAATGAAAAAATTTTTCCTAAGACATTGAGTCCACGAGTATGCTAATCACACCACACAACTGTAGTCCTCTGTCCAATCTATCCAAAATCTCAAGAATTCAAGGCACATTTAAGAACCAGAATGTGCTGGGGAAATAGCTCAATGGCATAAATGCCTGTCTGGCTCAAGGCCCTGAGTTTGATCCTTGATACAGAGAAAAGCAGAATAACACAAAGCGTGATCCAAAACAACAGTGAATGTTTTAATTTTAAAAATATATTACAGTAAAAGGCACACTGCCATCAATCCTCCTCAAAATACTCCCTCTCACTTCCAACACACCTTGTTCTTGCTGCTTTCTGCAGCTGTTCTGGAAATTCTCTTTTTAAAGTGTCTTTGCAAGGGCTGAGAGACATCCAATTGAAAAGCAGACTTGTGGAAGCATCACTGTGTGTCTCCACCCATATAATTCACCAAATATGTCACTGTTCCACTTCTGCTCATCCCTAAAGTCAAAATGACGCTGCAAGGTAAGTGTTTTGAATAGATTCAGGACACTGAAGCAGACACAACAGCACAACTAAAGACACTCACCAGTAATTCACCAACTATCTGTGGGGTAGCTGCTACATACTGTGTTGGACACAGAACCTGAAGGTCAAATGCTCATGTTCTGAGAGCCATCAAGATCGCTCCTGCCTCCTAGGAGCTTTGGATCTAGTGGGGAAGCTAAATAAGAGCAACGCATGATGTACACTGGTTAAAGAAGTCAATCTTCTTTAATATCATTCTCAATTTAAACCCCAGGGTTTGTTAAGAAAGGATAACGCTACTTGGCGGATTTTATTTGTCTAACTTTTCAAGAGGCCAAGCATGAGCACTAGCTATAAAAATCTCAAGAATTTTGAGACACGATGAGCTGGAATTCTTTTGAAGGTGCTAGAAAACAACGGCAGAATTCTAGATGAGGAAGAAACAGTGTCCTCAAAAATGTTTACATACTCAACTAGATGACACAGTTTGGAAACCAGTGGGCCTGTCACATAGCCTAGGTGCATTCTGTCAGCTGTGAGTGAAGGGTCTTGTAGGACTCCATCAATGTTGAGCTTATTGTGTTAAATTTCTGACTATGCTGTGTTGATGGATGTACAGAAAACTCTGAGTTCAAGAAACAAACTTAAGGTCAAAGAACAGTGAGAATATCAAAGTAACTTGATAAGATTTGTGTATTGAAATCTTCAAACTTCTACTTCTTTTACATTCTATACATCAAAGGTCATCATGATAGGTGTTACAGGCATAATATGGTGTTCAGAATAGGAGCAATAAAAAAATCTAGTGGCTATACATGTAAGCCTCCAAGTACATAGTTATAATTTCAAGCTTTACTTAAATTTAGTTTGCGAAGCTTCAAATGCACAAAATTTATAAGGGATATAATAAATACCACTACACACGTTCATAACACATTACCATACAATTAAAGATCTACGACAAGAAGCACATGGGAATGTAAAATTTGTAAAATACATTCAGTGAGCACAAGTTACTGACCTGTGGGGTGTGTTAGACATACAGAAAGTAGAGCATTTATGCAAGGAAACTAATTAAAAAGGGTGAAAAGAACAAGGAACACCTAACAGTCATGACATGCTAAATATACATGAGGCCCTGAATCATCAATTTTTCATGACGCACAGGAGACTGGGCAGGCACACAAGACACTGCAACTCCCAAGGTCTTAATTTGGCCAGCTGCTGCCTCCTCACAGCCTCTGCACAGGAATGGAAATGAAATCCCTGATGCTCCCGGGGCTATCTGGCAAGCTCTCATTACTAGGCAGGCAGGCCTGCTCCCAAGGCTGGGCGCCTGCTGCCTGGAGGGTCGCTTTGTGTAAATCTCAAGCGGTGGTTCCTATGAGCATCCCCTTCTGTGAGGAAGACTTGTGTGTGTGTGTGTGTGCTTGTGCATGAGTGGAACAGTGAGAGAGAGAAGACTGAGAATGCGGGTACTGTCATTTTCTCACTCCACCAACAGTAGATCTTAAATGCATTAATCTACGCCATCTTTTTTTGCCTTGTTTCCTGTGGTGTGTTTAAAGTGATTTAGTAAGTCCTGTGACTTGAGAATCATTTTGGCCGATGGACTTTCTGTTTTGTGATTTAGCTGGCCTGTTACTACACTTGCAAGTTACTGTGGTAGCCAGACAGATTCCCACATAAGAATGGTATTTACAAGTTTTTAACCAGGAAATGAATATATGCTACACATTCATCTCCATCTTCATCTTTTATTCAGCAGCTTTTTTCCATGAGAGATATATAGATTGATTTCACTCATTTTCATAGTTACATGTAATGTACATTTCACAATTTATTCATAAATTCTTCTGTTGATTTAATATAAGTTACTCATGATTGTTTACTGTTGAAGTCAATGCTGTTTTGAATATATCTGTATATATGTCCTTATATATGTGGAAGTACGGGATCTTTTCGGAGAACATACATTGAATTGCAATTTCTGGGTCAAAAAGTATGCTTATCTTTAACTCAGTGGTGCATCGCCAAATCTTACTCCAAAGTGCTTGTGCCAATTTCGGTGGGTTTCTATGTTCTTACTCCTAGCCAATGCTTCCTTCCTACTGTCAGTTTGTAGAACTTTTGCTGATATGGAGGTATGCTGCTCTCAAAGAAGTCAACTGTGGCAACTGACATCTCTTCTGGAATTTTTTTTTAATGGCTGGCTCAGCCTGCCCTGAGGATGGGGCTGGCGCAGCATGTGGTGCCAGGGATTGAACTGGGGTCCCTGCGGTTGCCTAAGCTTGACAAAGCAGGTGCTTTAGACCACTGAACCATCTCGCCAGCCCTCTTCTGGCATTTCTTCAGAACTTCGATTATGAGGGGGAAAATCTGTGCAAATTTTAACAGGTTTTTAGACTTTCTCATTCTCTCTTTAATGCCAATAAAGTTTCCCCTTTTTTATTTCCAAAACTATCATCTCTGGGGGAAAAAAAAAAAAAAACTTTGCAATACAATTTGAGGTTTTTTCCCATAGGGATTAAGAGTTTGGAAGAATACCATGTTGGATGCTTTATGTCACAGAACTATCCCTCAGATTATACAGAATCACGAGGAAAAGAATTTCGCTTCATTCATGTACATTGATCACCAGTAGGCACAGGCCCTAATGATGGCGGGCCAACGGCAAAAAGACTTAGAGCTGAACAAGCTCTCATTTAAATAATGCTACAAAGGTGCTCCTAGAGACTTACTTTATGCCTTCAACCTCACCATTAAAAATGTGTGTGCTGGGATAAGATGTTTTCATATTTCAGAAAACTCCAAAAGAAAACACATCTTAAAAAATATGTTTGGTGCTAATAATGATTAGCACTGTATTATCTCTCTCAAAAGCGCAAAAGCAATGGGCACCTGACTGTTGCAGCTGGCGTGGTATAAGAGGAAGGCTCTTTGACTTCCTTTTCTTCTGTTCCCTGTAAGGAGACAAAGCGTTGTCTTCAGCATCTCTTTCCACCTTTTGGGATGACTCCCCAGATGTCCTGAAAGTCTTCTCAGGGCGTGGTCCAGGGCATTCCTGCAGCTTCAGATGCCCTCAAGTAATTGCTTAAAACAGTGCAGGCTGCAGAGTTCCCACCTCAACCTGTTCAATCACTATAGCCGGCAGTGAGGCCCTGGATTCTGGGCAATGGAATAACCCAGCTTGATGCTTTCTTCATTTTTTTTTCTTAACAACTGAGGAGCAGAACACACAGTAAGTACAGGAAGCATAAACGTGCTGCTCACTCACGGCATTATTACCAAGCACACATCCTTTTGTCCGGAAAGAAACCTCACCAGCCGCCAGGGCTCCCTGCCCCATCACCCCTTCTCTAGCTGTACCCACGACCAGTGTGCCCAAGTGCTTCTAGGCATCACTGGAGGCAGGACAAGCTAGCAGAACCCAGGCCTCTTAGCCCATTAGCTGAGGCCCCCACATAAGCTGATCTCTGCAACCTCCTCTGCCCCTTTCACGTCTCATGCGAAAGTCACTGAGAACCAGTCCTGGTGCATTTTCCCATTTTCCCTCTCAGTCCCTGCCTCTATGCACACACCTCACTGAAGGCCTGCACTTCCTCAGTCTTTCAGTTCAGTCCATTCTTCAGGACATGGTCAGTGATGGCTTTGTGGTAAAACTTTAGGACTTTCACCCTTCTACCCTCCCCTGACAGAACTGTCACTCTTTCTTTGTATGACAAGAGCATCTTACATTGAGTGTAGCTGCTGCTCCCTTCCTCTTTCCAGACTAGGAATTGGGGCATAGAATATTTTTTTTCTCTTCTGCACAATGTGCTTCCCTGAGTCAATATTTACTTGTTGAACAAGCAAATTATCCCCAGGTAGAAACATCTTTGGAAAAGTAGCCTACTGCAACCCTCACATCTCCGAGCATACTAGGATTGGCTCTTGTTCTTCCTTGTCAGGAAACAAACACAGACACCAGAAGCACACAGCGCGCCTGGGAGGGGAGGAGTGAAAGCAAGAGAAGGCAAAGGGATGAGACACCTGGGAAGGAAAAAGGTGGCGCGAGCTCACGGTGTTGCCCAGAGCTGTGCTGGAGCCCTGTAGAGGCAGAGGCCACCGGACGGCCCCAGGCAGTCCCTCCTCTGTGCCCAGACAGGTCTCTCCCAGGGCTGCGTGCAAAGCCTGGGCTATTCCGGTTTCTTACATCTTTTTTTTTTTTTCACTCTAATTGTCCTCACACTGTATCTGCTTATCTAAGAGTCTTTCTTGCCTGAGAAATGCCACCTTGTAAGTCCTCCAAACCTGTCTATTGCTTGACCCTAGTGTCAAAACTCCTACACATCCATAGTATGTGCGTGTGGGCATGGAGGGTGACAATGGGCCACACAGAGGGCCTTGTGTGTAGGATCAGGAGCAAAAGTATCTGGGCAGCCTGCCACGAGAAACTGCAGCAGAATCACAGTCCTGGTGCAAGCGAACCTCTAGTCAGGAAACAAGGTTGGGAGAACAAAAATGAGGAGAGAGGCTGGGAACCGACTGAAGCCAGAAAGAAAACCACAAAAACCAAGATGCACCAGACCCTTTCTGTTGTGCGAGTCTAAGAGACAGCCATGGCCGGAGGGTTGATCCTAGGGTGGGGATGGGTCTGTGTCAGGGCTGTGAGGCAGCAGACACAGGCTGGGGCTGTGCTCCAGGGAGACGGTTGTACTTGTGCAGCAAAGGAATCGCAGAGCGGGCACACTGCAGTCTTGGAGGGAGTACGCTCCTGGGGCTTCCCATGAAGAGCCACAGTGCCACACAGCAGCAGGAGCAGCTTGTGGCTCCAGCCTTTGGCAGCTCGACAGGGCAGGAAACCAAGGGACCACGGCCTACCCAGAGGCCGGTGCTATCACTGTTTCGTTGGATGCCCAGCATGCATCACTGTATGAACTACCAAAGTCCTGGGACTACATAGTCCCTAAATGGGAGCATCTTCAAGAAGGAGATAGAAGCAGTTACACATTTTAACGATTAATCAGATAAAAAGAGGAATGATTGTATGCAGTATGTGACTAGATTTATAGTAGGTTGAATTCAACCAAGCATACCACACATACAGATACCTGAAACATGGCAAACTTCAAAAACATATGGTTATAAAGGGCCGATTTTAATCAATATGTATGTCAAGAACAGTACATATTTTTGGGATAAGCTCCTGATATTTGTTGCCCTTTTCAAATGTATATGTATATAGTACACATACTGTGTGTGTGTGTGTGTGTGTGTGTGTGTGTGTGTGTGTGTTGCTGGGAATTGAGTCCAGCAATTTGTACATGTTAGGCACATGCTCAATCACTGAGTGACAACTTCAGCTCTTTGTTTTTTACTATTTATTTATTTTTTTTTTTAAATTTTTACTTTGATAAAGGGCCTTGCTAACTTGCTCAGTCTTGATCTTGCCAGCCTCCCGAGTGGCTGAGATTACAGGTACACTATGCTTGGGTACTTTCACTTTTATTATAAACTGCTTATGAATCAAGATCTTTGTTTAGTATAACATGTAAATTTCCCCCATTTTTCAAAGTAATTCATGCTTTTTGTTGGAATTTTGAAAAAATTTTAAAAATATAATAAAGAAAATAAAAGCCATCTACCAGGTGCTATAGTACCATTCACCATATTTAGGTAGAGAGATTATAGAATTTTTGCTCTGTTCTGTTTTTACTGATAATAAGTAAACACTAGTAATTGCATTCAATGTAATACTGTTATATATTAATCCCATCTTTTCTATCACACAGATGCAATAGAATTGACTTAACCAATTCATTATTTTGGATGTTCTTGGTTTTCCATTTTATCAATAATGTTATAAATATATACTTATTAAATGTGTAAAATTAGTATCATATTTTAGACATGAATTTGTTGGATCAAATCCTGTGAACACTTTGAAATTCTTGGTCCACTTTGTTATACTGCCCTTCTAAAGGTTGTTTGCTTTTTATCAGCAATTAGGAGCCCCAAATCTCACTGACAGAAGGTAGATATGTAATATGTTACTTCAGGAAAATATTTCATAGTTGGAAAAAAAAAAAAAAAGAAAAACCTCTCTTTGCAGTATTAGAGACTGTGGTTATAGCAGGAAATGGAAAAAAAATAGTAAGAGATAAAAAAATGAAATCAAAGCCCTTACAATTTTTTAGCTGTCACACATGATTGCCCATTCTGGGCAAGCTGCTGAGTCACCATGTCTAAGTCTGAGTAAGCACAAGTGAAATTCAAACTGTAAAAATGTAGCTTTGCAACAGTGTGAGCACAAGCATGCCTGATACCCCTTCATTCCAGCAGTTACTGCAGAGCACGTGTGCTGCCCTCTCAGAGGGCTGCTGCAGCTCAGTACTGAGTGATCCTCTCTGACAAGGAGCCAAGCTCACTGGTGTGAACTTGGTCCACTTCTCTCAGGGACTGCTGAAGGAATAAGACAGCTCAGGATGCTGTCAGGCAGCCCAGCAGTGCTTCATTCCTGTCTGTCGCAGCCCAAGAGCATAATTTGTGGCCCACTTTGGGGCATGGATGAGAAGACAGTCTCTTTTCTGCCTCTTTGATCTTCACCAAGCGTGTGTCATGAACCTGATACTTTCTTTTGGTTTTTGTCTTCTCCCACAATGGTTATGATCACTTCAGTCATCTTCTCAAGAGCACATAGATAGCTTCATTTCCCTTTCTCTGTTTTCCAACTTTCCACTAGCTTAATGAAAAGCTCTTTCTTTTATGCTGTCTTCCTATTCCCTTGCTTCTTTTATGAGCAAAAAAAAACCCCTCATATCTTGGCTGAGGAGTCTCAGAGCTTTTGTCATGAAGAGGAACTCTCCACCTACCCTTATGTGAAGTGCATAAAAGGGATCCTCCAGCCTGCAGACCAGAGACCTAGAGAAAGAAAGGAGCTCAGAGACTGGACAGGAAAAGTGGGCAAGGCAGGCCTGAGATCATCTCAGCAAACTGGGCAGAGAAGTTAACACCAAACTTGGGTCTGTAGGAACCAGTAGGCAAAGCAGAGAGTGCATGAAGTGGAAGATGCTCAAATAAATTCCAGAGACAGTGAGCAGAGTGCTTTAAACAAGAATTAGTATGGTCAGGGCCAGGGTGACAGCGATCAGTGTCAGAGACCTAAGATAACTGACAAGTCCTGTGCAGTGGACACTGGGAAGACAAGGGAAGGAACGGGAAGAGAAGAACAGAGCAGCTGAGCTGTGATCACTGTTGCCTAGGAGAGAGAACAGAGGAGAAAGAAAATCAGGGTCCTAAGCCTTTTTAAATGTTCAGATATTCTCTTTAGAAAATCTTCTCAAAAGTTTCCACCTATGTTGGATTCTATATTAAAACTTTAAAATGAAAACCGTGAATATTCTTCATTTAATTAAATATGTGGTTGTACTTACTGCCTAACGTTGTACAATGTTAGCTCTCTGCATTAGAAGTGTGTAGTATAAACACCCATAGATGTAGAAGTCAACGGCGCAGATGGCTTCTAAGACCCCATCGAGGTCCCTCAAAGTCTGTCATGCAGCATTTTCCTTTGCATTGTTTAAGCATTTACAGTCTGTACAAGGGATCCAACCATATCACCCATTGCATTTTTTTCTACAATGATTATGAGTTCAAAATTATCAATTTACAAACAGAGTATTGGAACTAAAATAGTTGTATGCTGAATTTCTACAAAATACTTGGATATGGGAACTCAATCTCAGGGTCTTGTTCTTGACAGGCGGGCACTGAGAGCATTTTAATATACTTTGAATAAACAAAAGAAGTTGAATTAGA